>BMAO01015864.1:0-10687 GCA_019973975.1 Trichonephila clavata
GGACACCTTTAAAACTCAATTTTCGGTCAAAATATGGATTTTTCGTTTTTGATCAAATATTAAAATTCAATCTTTATCTTTCTAAATCTGTAAAAATTTTGTTTCTAGCTTAATTAGAAGCCAAGTTACAGCTTTTTTAATATTACTTGATCATGAATTTCTCTGACCGGAAATGCCTTTCTGCTAACCGGAAGTGGCCCAAATTGTTTGTTTACGTTTCTCTTTCATGGTATATGACATGAAATATGAAATTAATATACAAATATTTTGTCAGAAATTAAAATAGAATATTTGAGAATAAATATAAATGTATTTGGAAATACATTTTCCTTTTTTATGTAGGAAATCTGGCATCAAATTTGTTGTTTAGTGACTTTGTTTACATATATGTTTGATTTTCATACTGAAAGAATCGACAGCGTAGAAAGTTAAAAAATAATTCTATTCTGTTTTATTTTTGCTTGAAAATGGTAAAAAGTATTGCTAGAAAGCGTAAGAGACAATTTTTTGGAAATAAATACACAAAAATTTCCGAAAATAACAGCAATTCAACACCTGTTCCTGAATGCACTGCTAGTTCTTCAAAATTGGGAAATGAGAGTATGTCAACTGCAGAAGAAATGCCTGGTCCTCTGTTTGGTAACAGAATCATTGATCTTGAGCTTATTGTGGATGCATTTTCTAAACTTTGCTGCCCAAAATGTTTTGCTGAAAAAGTAGAGCTTTTTGAGGATTCCATGTATGGATTATGCTCTCATTTTACACTAAAATGTAAATGCTGTGACTTTTTCTTTGCATTTGCTTCATCAAAAAAAGTTGTAAATGCACCAGTCATAAATACCAGGCTAGTATATGGTATGCGGCAGATAGGCAAGGGTTTTGCTGGTGCATTTAAATTATGCTCAACATTAAATTTGCCTCGACTGAGACAAAAACTGCTTTCAAAAATCAGGAAGCAAAGCTTTTAAAAGTGGTCCAGGAAGTAGCTGAGGAATCCATGAAAAAAGCTGCTACTGAAATTGTGGATATAAAAGAAAATTTTTCATCTGATTTTGTAAAATGTGGCATATCTGTGGATGGCACATGGCAGCGTAGAGGCTATACGTCTATGAATGGTTGTGTTGCTGCAATATCAGTTGATACTGGTAAGGTGTTAGACGTAGAAGTTATGTCGTCCTACTGTCCTACATGTAAGAGACTTCAGACTATGCCAAGAAACTCTGAATATGAGTCGTCAAAAGCCGACCACATATGTCAGTGTAACTTCACGGGATCTTCGTCAAAAATGGAAATTGTGGGGGCTTCACGAATATTTCTTCGTTCAGAAAAAAACCGCAGACTTCAATACACGCAATATTACGGAGATGGTGACTCAAAAGCTTTCATGAGTGTGAAAGACACTTATGGAATGAACAGTGTGACAAAGTTTGAGTGCATTGGCCATGTACAAAAGAGAGTGGGCTCGCGTCTAAGAAAGCTAAAAACAAAAACTAAAGGACTGTCTGGTAAAGGCAAATTAACTGATAATTTATCGACCGACTTCAAAATTACTACGGAATTGCTGTACGCAGTAATGTCGGTAACTTAAATGCCATGCAGCAAAATGTAATTGCTGCGTTATATCACTGTGCATCAAGTGATAAGAAACCGATGCATGGTCAGTGCCCAATAGGGAAAGACAGCTGGTGTTATTTTCAGCGGGGGTGGCAAATGGAACAAAATGTACCACAAAATATGCTGGTTTATCAAATGATGTTTTAAATAAAATTAAACCAGTATATTTAGAACTATGCGACAAACAGATATTAAGTAAGTGCTTACATGGACGCACGCAAAATGCAAATGAGTGTTTTAACGGAATAGTCTGGCAAAAAGTTCCGAAAGAAGTATTTGTTTCGCTCAAAACAATTAAATTTGGGTCGTATGATGCTGTTATACATTTCAATGAGGGATTAAATGGGTGCCTCAAAGTTTTTAATAAGATGAATATTGAAAATCCTGGGGTGTTTACCTTACGGGGATATAAACATTTAGATAAATGCAGAATCCGTGAATCGATTCATAACGCAGACCCCAAAACAAAGAAACATAGGAAAATTTAAGAGCCCTTAAAAAGAAAAGAAATATTGTTTTAGAAGTTAAAGATGGAGAGAATTATAAATCTGGTGCCTTTTTAATAAGAAAGTAAGTGTTTTTCTTGTAATCAGATTAGTTTAATGTTATTTTTGTCGTTTTCTCAAAATGAGTTTTTTTACATTTTTTCTTACCGCAAAACACAATATCTCAAAAAGTTATGCTTGGATGAAATAAAAATTTTATATATATGTTTTTTAAATACTAATACAGGGAATAGACCTCTCTTAAGATTTTATGTTGAGTAGAAATTTTTTTATACAGCAATAAAGTGAAAATTATAATAGCTTTTAAAGAAAATTTCAACGTTAAGAAGCTCGAAACACAATAGCTTCTCACGTAATGGTTATATTACCAAAATAAGTGTCTATTCCCTAGATAAGGTTGTATGCTATATTATTCAATTTACAAAATGTCAATATATTTATTTTATTTTCAGTTATCATGTTTTGCGTAAAGTCTTATTTTTTGCTTATTTTTTCATAAAATACCCCTTTACAGAAAAAAATGTGCACTAATAAGACTTTACTTGGGTGTTTTTCTGATTTTAAAGACCCATAAGGTCATAAAATATGCATTAACAGGCAAAATTCAGGTTAATTCAAAAAATTTTCTTCGAAGGTGTTCTGTTACCTTAAAATAATTCATTACAATTTATTTTAATAAGTGATGCTAATTATGTATTAAATAATTTGTTTTTTACCGTTTTTGATCCCAAAATTCGAGAAAATCATAAGAATACATGTGACGGTGTTTTGGAGTATAATACGAGAATGGTGAACTTTCAACACTCGACCCTACCCCCTATCCCCCTTTCAAAAATTCCTGTATGTGCCACTGATTGACAGATAAGTTAAGTGAAATATGTAAAAATTGTCAACAACATTATGCTTATATAAAAATAATTTTGCTTTTAAAATACATTAAAAAATAAATTGTTATCTTTGATTATCGTAATGAGATGAGATCTGGGTCCTCATGTCACCGATGTCCAGGGATTCTATTATCTCATTTTCGGTTTTGTAGGGAACCACATAATACTCTTTAACGTGTTTCTCTGTTTCTAGTAGTTATGGTCACGAACTCTTGGCCAAAGTGTCGCGGGTTCGAGTCTTGGTGATGCACGTTAAGTCTGTCGAGGATCAGTCCTTTCGTTGCCGTTGTGATAGTTTGGAGGGGGGGGCAGTGGCGTAAGAAACACCCATGCATTGCAGGGTGGGGCTCAAAGCCTAATGGACTCCAGGTACGGATTGGGGTCCAAAACTTGAGTTTACACGGGAGCCCTACTAATATTCTCCGGTACGCCACTGAGGGGGGAGGGATGCCAGCTCAGGTGTCTTCCTCTTGACTTGACCGAGGTTCAAAAGTACGTGGCCCGTCCTGATTACCCTCGAGTTGCTTTGTAGTGCGCCGTTACGAAAACCATAAAATAATAATTTCGTTTATTGTATCAGATAAATATAAAAGCATATTCAACTATTTTTATAAGGTATTTTTGTTTGTTTGCTTATTACTTTGAATATATGAACTCGTTCATCAAAACAGTGAAGCCAGGGCTTTTCTGGCCATGAACGATGTACGTAATTATAATTTCTGACAAAAATAATGTTAAAAGAGTCCTGTTGATTGATATGCGATCTTAATTCACACGTTGAATCGATTCTGAAAAAAGAGAGAGCGGGGAAGTGACGCCAAATAGAATTAAATCAAACAGATTGTTATGAGGTCACCTTTTTTGTGTATATATATTTTAACACCCTTTTATAGGCTTCACTTGTATGTAACGGAATCTTTGAACTCGATTTTTACCCTTTTTAAAAGGTCAGATTAATTCAAAATTTTGTACACTTGTCAAGGACTGATGACAATACAATACAGCAGAACGTCGTTTATCCGAATCAATTGGGACCGGATACCGTTCGGATACGCGATTGTTCGGATAACTGAATGCGATCCATGCAGTATATGATACTGAACACTATACAAATATTGAAAATCATCACATGCGGGAAACGTGCTTGAAGAAAAAGCAGAATGGGTGCAAAATGTCGCAATTTTACATTTATTGTGGAAAATAATCACTTATTTTTCGCTGTACCATTGTACACCTTCGCTTTTTCAACGCAATGCCTCTGATTCTTTTCAGCAGCAGTAGTTAACAAGTTACAACTTAGTTCGATTAACTTTTAAAGGGTGTTTTTTTTAGTTTTCTTAAACTATAATTTTTTAACATCCAACGTGCACTTGCAATTAAATGCATTTGATAATTTTGTGAACTGGGTTTCGGAAAATGTTCTGTTTCCTGAATTAAATTAAAAATATGTAGTAAAATAAAATAATTAAACATCCATTTCCTTAATGAGTACATTGGGTTATGTTTACTAAATATTTACAATTGACATGCGTTTCTTATTTCCCCTTCCGGATGGATTCCGAAACTATTTTTATTTTATACTGCATAGCTGGTACATGTTTTTTCTCTTTGTAGTTATTGTATTCTTTTCAATTCTTTGATTGTACTTAACAAGAAAAATGGAAAGAATAATCTCGTTTTGTAAATTTTACGAACAAAAACTTTTTTTGAAGTGAAAACTTCTTTAGTGGCGTTGGGCACTTTTTGGTAGGGGAAAATCTTATGGGTTCGCGTCACCGACATGCTCTGACTGGCGCATGCGCAGTGTGCTGTTCGCCTTAGACATTTTTTGGATGGGTGAAATCTTGTGCGTTCGCGTCACCGACATGCTTATAGCAGTATATCTGTAGCTATACAGCTGACGTATAGTGCTGTGTATATCTTATTAGTGAAATTGAATGGATTTAGTGAAAAGTTCAATGTGTATATACTGTGCATTGTTGAAATAGTGTTTTTGTTTGATTATTATTTGAATCGTTTAATTGAAGAATCATTGTGCAGTACAATAGTGAGTACTAAATTAATATACTAATATTTTAAAAATAAAAAATAAATAACAGAAAATTATTTTAAATACTCGTATTTATTTTGGCGTTTGAAAATTTTATATTATTTAAAATTATTTTAAATCTTCGCATTTACTCTGGCGTTTGAAAATTTTGTATTATTTATTTTCTAAAATTTAACCTCTGCGATGCATCACGCAATCCGGATTAGGATTTCGCTGTGGCTTAGACGTTTTCTTACTACCATGGTAAAACAGACTTCTAGTTGTTCAATCATATTTTTATCGTGGATTTTGAAATTAAAAATGTTATAAAATTTAATAATGCTTCAAAATTAATGTGTTTAAGTTTAAAATATGGTTATTAAGAAAAATAAACATTATAAAAGATCAACAAGTAATCCAGAGGACTAACGTTAGAATTGAAAAGGTTGATATGAAAACTATGCACTACAAACGGCACCAAAACTTTTCTAGAATTTATCTCCTACAAGAAACGACTATCGATATTTTCATTCAATTGTCAAAGTTTGCATGCCCATGCAGCTGACCTAAAACATGATGCTATCGTAAAAAAGTCAATTGTTCTGCTTTTGTCAGAAATTCGTATGAAAAACGAAGAACACTTGATATTCCGAATTTCAACTTTGTGGTAAGTTGTAAAAGACCCGAAGCTCCAGCACACAGGCGTAGCTATTTATCACAATACTCAAGATACGTCACACTTCATTACTTCACATATGGACGTACATACTAAATTCACTAGAAGCATTGGCCATAATGTTTCTGATATAGGCGAAATATGCTTTGCTCCTTGCGATTCCGAGAATGGGCAATACATATTAATGGTTGTCGTTTATATTTCGCCTGAAAATCTATGAGACAGATACAACAATTTTTATTGAAAAATTTGATGATTTATACAAAAGAAGGTTCTGAAATACTCGAAAAAAGATTTGGCGAAAAATATATGATAATGTACCGATGATTTTAAGTGGAAACTTCAATGTTAACTTTGCAGATGATAAAAATCTACCACTAATTGAATTTCTAAATGAAACACTTAGTTTAAATGTGTCCAATGATCGAAAACTCAGCACTACAAAATATAAAACAACGATGGATGCGGTTTTTATGTGATACTTAGATAAATTTGAATCAAACATTTTTCTTTCTTACTTTAGTTATTATAAGCCTATTGTATCTATTTTAGAACAAAATGAAATAATTGAAAGTAAAGTCTTAAGTATTGTTGAAATTAATGGTGACAATGATGCAAACAATTAAAATGATATTAAAAATCAAGTACATTGAAATTTAAATTAACACAAATACTATCCATAAATAATATGATTGTATATTAATTGTTATTTCAATTGAATTGTATTTATATTTTGTCATGATCTTGTACAGCCCGTAATATATTTGAATAATAAAATACCATATAAACATGCATATACTTGTTCCTCGGAGTGTCGATAGATTTGAAAATCAGATTGAAGTAATAATTTTAATTCAACATTATGAAATTTCAAATTTTAATACTAAAAAAGTTCTAAGTTTTCACTTCTATCGGCAGTCTCTATTACTGCCAATTTTTTTTCGAAGCACGTGATTTGGAATTTTGTTTGATGGTATATTTGGTTATAAACTTTTTTCATAATTCAACCTATTTAAAAAGCACTAGCTTTATTTTCTTATTATAATAATTAAATAAACCTGATGGGTAAAATTTTGTAAAAAAAGAGAGAGAAATCAACATATACTGTATTCACTTACTAAAATATCATTTATAATATGTAACTCAAGCATGTGACAATATTCCATGCTAATCTTTAAATTGTTCTTTTTCAGTTGAATGAAAAGAGCAACATGAATCGCGGATTTTTGGAAACATGTTCTTCTGTGAAGAAAAAAACAACTATGGATTATACTATATCTTCTATATTTTTCTGTATCCGCTGACAGGTAATTTTTGTAATTTTAAGTATTTGTTATTAAAAAAGAAAAAATTGTAATGTTCGATATTAAAAATGAATTTTCCAAAAAAAAAAAATCCCGATTTCACTGATTGTTTTAAAGCATGATGTGAAAAATTTCTTAAAATTTAGTACTCACGTTGAGACCCAGTGACCGAATTATAGCGTATCGCCCTTCCGTGCCATAGGTCCGGGACTTAAACCCTGAATGAGCAAGGTCAACTCAGCCTTTCATCCCTTCAGTAAGTTGATAAATGAATACCAAGTTTGCTTGGGAACTAAACACTTGGGGTTTCGTGTCAGATTGACCACCTGACCGGAACATCTGCTCATGCACCTCAGCGCCCAGGGCAACGAAAACTGAAATGAACACAATAGGCCTTGGCCCGCTATGGGCTGTTGCACCACTGATTTTAGTTCATATAGTACTCATGTTAATGGAGTTATACATTAAGAGGATAAAGGACCTCTCGTTCGCATAGGAGTTCATCACCTGTGCCAAGTGTTAGGTTCACCGGGCTTCTACTGAGTATATCTTCAATTGTGTGAACTTTTGTAGGAAAAATATCATCATGGATCTTTTTCTTGTGCTCCACTTTTTAAGAATCAACGGGATCTAGTCCGACTTCGGTGGATTCTCAACAATATAACACGATACACGAAGAGCAGGATGGCTACTCAGATGTCGACTTTGTCTAACATCTGTTCTGGAAAGGAAAAGACAACCGGAAACTTTCACTTAAACAATCAATCAATCATCAGAATCAAGTTCGGATTTCGAATTTGTTGTTGACAAATCTAAGAGCGGAATCATTTTTTCCGCTTAGGTCACCCAATTTGTCAACCAAAATACAACTTTTCGCTTTTTAAAATTACGTATGAATATAATTAAAAAATGTTGATTTTGTTTTGAACGAATATTCTAGTCTGTATGAGTCTAGGTTTTAAATTTCATTCAATATTATAAAAATTTATAAACCAAAGGGACTGAGTTCTAGATAAGAGGTTTATAATGATTGGCGTTAAGAATTCTATCTACTGTCAGATTTCTCTGATTATTACAAAATTTAAACTAAGGATAGAAAACAAGATATCAATCATTGCATGGCCAAGTAATTTTAGCGCGTTTTTCACATGTTGTATTTTACAATAACGCAACTAATGAACTTTTTACTAACAGAAAGTAGTATTATACTTAAAAAAAAATTTTAAATTATTAAATTAAATATGATTTGGCTCATCTAGGGCACAAATGCGACCCAATGCCGAAACCCGAGGTCAATCGGTTAATTATTGGCTGAAAAAGGTACGACAAAATATGGAACGAAGACGAAATTTGCGTCTAATAGCGTTTTTTTTACACTACGTGAAAACGCGCTAAAATACAATTTCGGAAAGCAGCGTTTCATTAGGGAATAAAACTGAATCTAAATGTAATTGGAAAGTGAAACTTAAACAAAAATTAAATTTTAGAACTAAAATTAGATCAAATTAAAAAATAATACAAACCAACCTGTTCTGTAAAGTAAATATACATTCATAAGATGGAAGAAAACCAAATGTATGGTTGTAATTAAACTCTCTTTGATATATCAGAGGTTGTATATTTTTAGGAGCAGAAAATTATAAGCAATACTGAAATGAAAATGTTATTGATTCATTAAGATTACATTAAACATTAGATTTGCATTAAATGGTTTTCAACAAGATCACTAACTTGTGTAAAATTATTGTTGAACCAAAGTTTTTGTAATTTCAAAGTTGTTTGAATTTAAATCATTAATGAACTGACCAGTGGCATAGTGGAGAATATTAGGGGCTCCCTCCAAAGTCAGCTCTTAGGCCCCAAGTCTGATCTTACAAAGAATTGTAAAATCAACATCAGGCTTTGGGCTCCTAGAATCCTACCCCCCCCCATACAATGTGGGAGTGTGCATTACACCTCTGGAACTGAAATTATAAAACAAATTGAGTACAATTAATCGCCCACATTCAAGATAATTCACTAATTTTACATGTGTCATATGTGCTTAATTAGAAATCTTTCTTCATTTCATAAAATGTGGCCAATAGGTTGTGATAATACATAAGTACCAAATTTGATAAGAGGTGATGATAGTTTTAATATTATGGTATGATTATGTAAAAGTAGAAAAATATATAAGTATTGCAACAAAATCTTTGAAAGAATTTTGTACTTAGAATAAATGATATATTTTCAGCAAAATATGAAATATCTTTCTCTTATAAAAGCCTTTTTCAAATTCTTTAGTAAATAGTTTTTTGTATTAAAAAAATTGAAATATTTTGAAGTCAGTTTGTCATTCATTTTACTTGATAAGATATGCATTTGCCCAGAAATAAATCCTTCAATGAAGATTATACCATGGGAGAAAAGTTAAAAACAAATGGTAAGTCTAGAGAATATTTATAAAGTTTTTGTTTATAGGATATTGCACAAAAATTAGTCTGAAGAATTTTTAAGAATTTTGATGACTGAATCAAAATGTATATTTGGCACATATATTTTTTATTAAAAAATGAAATAAAAAAGTGTGAAACGATTTTTTTATGGTTAAAAAAGTAAGAATTTTGTCTTAAACTTGATGAATAACTATAACTTATTTTATAAATATTTGCAGTTTATATCGAATTTACAACAATAAAATAATATCAAATTTAACTGTTTTTATCATTTTAGAAAACTATCAATAATTAATGTTATACATTACATTATTCTGTTGTTAGAAAATAAATTTTTGTATTTAATTAGTGATAGTATCTACAAATTTAATTTAAAGATTATTTTTCAGGAGTGATTAGTTTGAAAGGGACATTTTATTAATGAATATATTAAGTAGAGATTATATTTTTTGTAAATTGTTTATAACTTTTATTAACCTTGCAAATATTGTATGAAACGACATGATAAATAAATGTTGTACTGTATTAAGTTGTTGATATGTTCATATTATATTGTAATTTTTATTCTTTAGATACATTTGTACAAAAATGTGACAATATTTCCGACAACTGTCAGTGTCATTCTACATTCGTTAATTACTATTATGAATTGAAAGGACAGAAGAATATTACAAAGAATTGTTTGAAAATGTTCACTAGAAAATTAAATTGGTCTGATGCTGAAATGACTTGCAAGCTGGAATATTCACACTTACTCAATGATCGCATGGATCGTTCTTTTTTCCAAGAATTTGAAAGTAAAGGTGAGTTTTTATGAATAAATAATATCTTATGTATTCATATAAATATTATGTGATCATGCAATCATAAATATTTAGTATAAATTAATGTTAGGAAAAGAAAAGGTTACTTACCTATTAGAGTCACCCCAGCTGAATTGGTGTAACAGGAATCGTACTTTTATATCAAAACAACAACGATTCTAACGATTTTTATATGAAAAAATGCTAATCAGTCAGATTTTGGTAAAAAATGGCGCGATTTGCTTGGAACCAATTTGGCTGCGGGGATTCTAATACTTAAGTACCAAGAAAAGTATTTAAATTATAATCCAAGATATTAATTTTTTATGTATGTAGATAAATATAAGCTATGAATTTTTTTTTAAATTGAGATTTTATTTAGAAAATCATAACAGGTTTATTCATGATATTTTTGGTACTTGCATATTAT
>BMAO01015865.1:0-45242 GCA_019973975.1 Trichonephila clavata
AATTTTCATATGACGACGCCGGTCGAACATTTAACTCATATTGTTATACTAAAATTTTCCAAAACGGTGAAAAGGTTATGCTTAAATCGTTAATCCATTACAAAAAAACTGTGCATATTGTTTTTGCAGCAAACTTTTTGTCTGTGTCATTAGTTCTCTTTCCATGGAATATTTTAAAAGTTCGAAACATCACGTAGATATTTTAAAAGAACACGAAACATCAAAAAACTATAATCAAAGCCAGAAGTCTTAGATTGAATTCAGTCAGCGATTACAATGCTCTAAAACAATTGACAGTGACTCGAAAAGACTTACTATTGCGATTATTGGTGTGATTTGCATCTACGTATTGTAGCAACGTTATAGGTACTGGCTCAAAATTGTTTAGCTCTTCGGGGTAAGTGTGACAAATTAAATTTGTCACACTTACATATTGCAAATTTAAACAAATTTAATTCCAATATATAATGGTAATGCTTTACAAATAATTCAATTACTTGCTAAATTTGATCCAGTAATAGAGGAGCATCCTCGAAGAGTGCTAAAAAGGGAAGAAGCTAAATACACTATCTTGGGAAAAATATTCAGAACGAAATAATTTCTCTTCTACATGGGAATTTTAAACTACATATTGTTCATAAAAATGAACAAGCCAAATGTTATTAGATAATTTTATATTGCTGCTCTGGTTTTAGTAAGATCGAACAAATGACATTTCTGGTAAGATATGTATGTAGTGAGAAATCTTATCTTAATGAAGTTACCGTTAAAATAAAAGAATTTTTTAGGTTTCCTTCCAGTTAAAAGATTGATTGGAAAAGAACTTTCAGATTTAACAGCTGAGAAACTTCAAAAATTAGGGCTAAATTTGCTAGATATGCGGAGGGCAGGCCTAGGATAACGGAGCCAATATAAATCAGGGGTTCAATCCACAATCTTCTTGTCATGTAGTAGCCACTCTTTAAATTTGATCGTTAATGACATGGCAAAAGCATCCTTAGAAGCCAGCACTATCTCGACAAAGTTATCGGCATAGGCTTTTTTTCTGCAACTTGACCAGTATATATATAAGGAAAAATACAAAAAAACCATTCTTATTTTAATATGTTCATTCAATTTTGATTTAACATTCACTAATATTGGTGGTAACACGATCAAGATAAGTGTAAGTAGTTATTAAGTTTTAGTAAAAGGTGCTGCCGTTGATTTTTGTTTAAATCAGAACTGAAGTGTGATAAGTACAAAACTGTTATTTTATTCTTTTGATCCTTTGATATAATATTCACTAACTCCTGTCCCCGGTTTCTGTTTCACATTTTAGAGGATAATGCCTTCTATAAAAGCTCTTTATTAAATTTATGAATGAATGAAATGTTTACAGGGTGTTCCTAAAAGAGTAGAAAAAATTTGGGCATATTGTCAAGTTAATTTAATAAAGAAAACTCACATATAAGCATGTGTCCTGATGATTTGTTTCGGAAATAAGTACGAAATGTTTAAAATTGAAACTTTAAATTTAATTTTTTAAAATAGGATTTTCTTATAAAATTGGGTAACTATAAACAGGGTTTTTTTTTTTTTTTTTTGAGATTTTTATTTTTACGAAGACTTTGAAGAGTGCTACAAATAATTTATTTTATGTAATTTGCTAACAGAAATAGGTATTTTTTAATGAATAATCCATATTCTTACACTCAATAACTAAAAGTCTTGAAACATTTAAATTTTTATGTTCAACTTTAATTTGGCATGATTTATTATCAAGAATTGATGTATTGAGTAAAATGCTTCAAAATTAAACATCGCGGAATGCATACAAGGCTTAGATAATCTTAAAAAATATTTAATTTTCCAAAGATCTGACGATAATTTAAAAATATTTGTTGATTCAGCAGCAACACTTGCTACAGATTTAGGTATTTATCCCAAATTTCCCATCTCAAAGCTAAAGAAATGGTGCGTTTATTTGATTACAAGGCCTGTGATGAGCCAGTTTTAAATCCCTTACAGCAATTCAAGACTAATTTCTATTTTGCAATTCTTGACCACACGATCTCTTCAGTAAATGAAAGATTTACCTTTTTATCTGAGTGTAATTCAATATTTTGCTTCCTGTATGAGTTTCACAACATTTCTAATGATGATCTCATGAAAGCCTGTATGGATTTAGATATTAAGTTACAAGTACAGGAAGAAGAAAGTATTGTGAAAGATATATAGATGGCATACAGCTCTATCATGAAATAACTTCATTCAAAGATATTTTTCCTGGTAAAAAACAGCCAACTGAGATATTAGAAATTACAGTGAAAAATTATCTTTGTTTTCCAAATTTTGCTCAAGCAATAAGAATTTTTTTAACCTTACCTGTTTCTGTAGCTTCAGGTGAAAAAAGTTTAAGTAAATTAAAATCATTAAAAATTACTAGAGAAATAGTATGACACGAGAAAGGCTTTCAGATTTGGCCATAATCTCAATTGAATCAGAAATCTCTGCAAAAATTGATTTAACCGAAACTATTAACAAATTTGCTTCTCAGAAAGCCAGAAAAGTTATTTTATAGTTACAGTAAAATACGATGTATAATGCGCCCATATACATTCTAGCTGCAATTGTTAGTTTTTAGGTATATTCACCGCGTATAACACGCACACCTTTTTTGCGAAGAAACCTGAACCACACGTGCGCAATGCTCTTATATGTTTTAAAGTCCTTTATTCGAGGTATTATTCCAAGCTTTAGTAAAAAATGGTGTACTTTTAGAATTACAACCCTTTAAGTTCATAAGGAATGTTATTTCTTTCACAGAAACAGTATTTCGATAGATGTAAAAGTTTGATTTTTTCTATGCTCATCTTTTTGTATTTTTAAAGCTCTCATTTTTATACCCGGCGTATTACGCGCACCCGTACATTTCTATGTTATTTTTTGTGTTAAAAGTGTGCGTTACGTACTGGATTTTAAGGTATAATTTATTACTTAGTCTTTGTAGAAGGACGGACACACGAGATTTATGCCTTAGTATTTATTTTTATTAGATCGTATTTTCTTGAGTCAATTCTGTTGTTTTGCAATTATAATTATAAAATATATGTTTTTATTTTAAAGGTAATATTTTTGTTAGTTTATTACTTTGATAAAGTATATTATGTCGCTATTATAACTCATTACCTGGCCAAAAAATAAAGTTTTGCACTCTTTATTTGAGTTTTTATTAATTTTTTATTCTTATATAAGTAGATGAGTTTTTAACGTCAACATTAAGTATTAGTCAAAATATATGAAAATTTCTCTAGGGGGGGCGGCACATTAGGTGTTTGCACAAGGGCGGCCGATACCCTAGGATCGGCCCTGTTAGTAATAATTTTGCAGAGGCCGATATTTTATTGTATGCTATGTAAAATCACTGAGGTCAGTGATTCCCAGGATGGACGAACTTGTAGGAAAAGGATGCACATTTTTTTAAAATTTCTTTTCATTCTTATTTGAATTGTAAGAAATGGTGCCACTAATGGAAACCACGTGAATCTTCGATTCCCGATACAGTGATGTCATATGTCTATGATGTGGGAGAAAAACTGAGAGTTGCACGAAAGATTGCACGATGGTAGGTCGGATGGAATCTGTCTCTCCGTTTTTTGAGAGTGAAGGCGTGTTTTCCGAATTAGTGTGGTGCTATCTCGGTAGTAAAATTACTTTTGAGTTAATTTGAAACCCCTTGTAAATAGTTAAATGTTTTGGTTGTGTTTTAATAAATTAGGTCATTTTAACTCTCTGATCATTTAACATTAAATTTGAACCTTCCCTAGACGCCGTCCCACATATATTCTTTGAAAAAATATATATTTATGTATACAGTAGAACGTAGTTTTTCCGAATCGATTGGGACCGGACATCGTTCGGATACGCGATTGTTCGGATAACCGAAAACCATGTATACACTACACAAATATTGAAAATCATCACATCCGGGAAAGTGCTTGAAAAATAAGCAAAATAGGTTCATAATATCGCAATTTTACCTTGATTGGGGAAAATAATCACTTATTTTTCGCTGTACCTTTGTACACCTTCATTTTTCAATGCAAGGTCTCTGATTCTCTTCAGAAGCAGTAGTTGAGTAGAACAGCACTCTGTTGTTCGTACCACTCCATAGCTGTCTTTTAACGCAGGAAACGCATCAGCATTTGCTACTTTCGTTGTTGTTGTCCTCTTCTCCCTCCGTTTCATCGTCGACAGGGTTGGATTCTTTTTGCAAGGAGGTCATAATCTCGTCATCATATAGCATTTGAAATCCACAGTCTTCTCCATTGTATGCTATCCAGGTTTCTACATCAACAAAACTCAACAAAAGAGCATGTATACACCCCTCACTTGGAAACAAACTGACCTAATATTCCGCGCAGGTTTTTACCAAATCACACAGCCGAAATTTCCCAAATATCGCTCACCTTGGGTTTTTCCGTCACTTTTGGCCTCACAGGAAACAACTGTTGTGCATTGCACTGTTCGAAAACGGATCCGGACTTTGGTTCGGATATTTGACGCTCCAGATAATAAACGTTCGGATAAACGACATTCTACTGTATTTTTATATATATTTTATTCGGACTGATACAAACACGTGTTGTAAGTTCAGGAACACTTGAATAAATATCGTGAATACAGTTGCCAGTTCTCACGCAAACATACGTAGTTGTTCTTAAGAGGCCCATAGACGGGAATCCAAATTCGAAAACGATGAAAGAGTCCTCTTCTGGGAGGGGGATTGGGCGTGTCCAAAAGAAAGGTGATCGTAGTGATCGAAGGTAAATAGTTCCTTCATAAATGATGAATTATATGCTTTTTTTTTAATTTCCATTATTTTCTCGATTTTGAAATAAACATTTTTTTTTTTCATGCTACTATTCTTCCAAATTTTCGCCTACCTTATTCAACTTTCTGATGATTATGTTCTGACAGCTGTCATGATGAAAGAAAATGACATCACTGTTAGAATCTTCCCCTTTTTTCATATTTAGAGATGGCTTCTGTTCGTTCCCAACCGCTCCAAACACTAAAACCCCTCTCCCCCCCACCTTCTATTTTTGTTCAAAACTAAAGATAAAGAGGCTTCAGCGTTCTCCTCGATTGGTGGGGGTCCAATTTGACTTCTACAGTCTGTGACGCCAACTGACCCCTCTTTTATTGCTCTCTTCCCCCATCGTTGAAGTTTGTGAAGGACTAAAGACGCGAGATTCCCAAGTTCAAAAAAGGTCATGAACAATACAAAGAAGCTGTACACTCAAGTGTCATTCTCACTGTCCGATCTTAGCCAACCCAAATAACCTTGCAGGCCACTTCGGAAAAACATTATAATACCTGCGAGCTGCACGTAAAAATTATATAGCTTTATATTAGATTTAGACCTATTACAAACATTTATCGGAGTGAAAATTTAAAACGGAATGAATTATTATTTATTTCATTATTTTTCATCTATTCAAGCATAGATAATTTAATAATAATGCGATGAATCAATGATCAATTTTTTCACACTGATGTGCCTGATTTCCTTTCCCTAATTGCAGGGAAAAGGTGGCCTAAATGGATAGTCAAGAATTCCGACCTCTGTTCCCACGACCATTCCTTAGAATCCGGGAGTGGACATTTTCCCCGGCCTGTGTGGAATTTCCGTTTCTCACGCATCCAAGACGACGACGCGTCTGGAGGATAGCCGACATTATTCGTTGGAAATTTCCGACGCTTTGAGGAGCCGACGGACAAGGGATAAAGAAGTGCCGAAAAAAGGAACCAAGACCAACCTAGGCTTTAAAAGGCACGGCGTGAGAATTTGCGAGGGAGAACCGTTCAGAGGCCTCTCAGGCGATATACAGCGAGAAACTCACTGCGTTGGCACCCACGATTAAAGTAGAACTGCGAAGCCGAAGGACTGTGGCCTCTATTACCGAAAAAAAGGTGTCAACTTAAAGTGATTCTCATTATAAGTTGGATGTTTGAGATGAACTGAACTTTACTGTAAAAGAGACTAACTGTGATCTCAATCTCGGAACAATTGTAAAAGTATTCCAGTTAATTTTCTCTGTAATAAATTGTTTTGAATAACTGATTCAAGTCATTACAACACAAACTTTTGAGGTCTAGTTCTATTGAGATTAAATGCAATCGCATTACATATTTTTGAGTTGAATTTGTTTTTGTAGACACATTGAAAAATATATTTCATATTTAAACATAATTTTCTGAATGACATTAAAATGTTTATAGCTGTGTGAGATGTACTGTATATTTTGCATGAGAGTTCGTAATATAAAATTTAGGAGCTGTTCTTGTTTGAATTTAGATTTTAATATCGAATTTGTTGATATGCCGATAAGTTCTTTCCTCTCCTTCATTTTACGTGTTTTTTCCTTTCAAATGGAAAAAGGGGCATTTTCCCAGTAGAAAACTATTTAATTTTGCTAGACACTATGCTGACGAGTATACAATTATCTCATGGAACCCAAGGTAGTAAAAACAATATAATCTTCACAATCTAGTAGGAAGTATATATATATATATATATATATAAAACCTGTGTGTTTTAATATTCTTCTGTTATATTACATTAAATGTTTTTCAAAAAAAAAGTTATTATATATAAATAAAATTCAGTTTTAATGAATAAGATGCGCTTTAGATACTTATAATTATACAAATTTCATAGAGAACATAAATATATATGCAAAATGGATTTACAAGTTTCATTTCAATTTTTTTTTATTGTGACTCGTGGAACCCCAGGGTTCTGTGGAACACAGTTTGAATTGAAGAACCCTACGAACTACAAGGCATTGAGAAGGGGGGGAGGAACCCCATTTTATTAGAAAAATATATCCTAAAAAATATTTAAATTTAATCAACTTGTTATAGGTACTTTATAGATAGTAAAAGTAATAACTCCGATAAAACTTGATTTTTTGTTGCGACTTGTGGTGCTCCTGGGTATGGTCTCATGGAATCCCAGGGTTCCGTGGAACACAGTTTGAGTCAGTAAGTGAATCAGTTCTAAGAAGTGAGAAGTGAGTGTACAGTTCTACGCAAGAGCCGACACCGGCTAAGCTGCACCAAACACTTGTTAAGGTATTAAAATTTTAAAAATACATATAATACATGTAAAAACGCATATCCATTAAAACACAATTACAGCAACAAATTAAATTAAGTACAAAAATCCAATTTTATAAACAAATGCAAATAGACTTTGGTGGGTATTTTCTCTCACCAAGTCAGATATGGTTAAATGAGATGAATTTAAAAAAGGTGAGCGATAATGATTACAAACGGGACAATCTACTAAAATGTGACTAACCGAGTACAAAACCTTACATGAACATTCAGGAGCATCTCCCCCCCCCCCAACAACATTAAATGCCTGTGTGTGAAGCGAGTATGACCAATTCGAAGGCGAGTTTGACATCCGCCTTTCGCATTGGCATCACAGACCATGCTCCTATGACAGGTTTCAAAGAGTGCAGTTTGTTAGCTAACTCCTGACTCCATGATTCCCGACATGCTGTTGAAATATGAAGCAGGATGACGTGCTTTTTGTCCTACTAGCGGCAGATGGGTCGTTGACGACCGAGACGCGCTGTCCGCTTGCTAGTGGCCCATAATATCACGTGGCTTGGTAACTAGCAAAATGCTATCGCAAAACCCTTGCCGCACAATCGACTCGTGATGTCGAGTACATTACATACCACTGGATGACACGCATTCAGAGACATCTTAAAACACTTTGAGGCCCTGGGCCTAGATAAATCTTAAAACTTTTGAGGACCTGGGCCTTTATACAAAAGTAGGCCCTACCTGAGATCTTTAAAACTAGACAATATATATCCTGCATTGCCAAATAATCGTTCAAACGGTAATCTGAAACATAAACGTGCACGACTCACAATCTCAAAACCCTAGACATAAACCGGCTCAACATCGGTTGAGCTCCGGCTAAATGAATTGAATGATTGTTTATGGTATCAGTTCTAGCTTAGACATGGACAACGGTCATCACATAATAATACAGTCTTACCACTTTTATCAGTTGACATATAGTTTGCAATTCCCTGTTTTTCGGAGAATATGTACGGGAATAATATTTTTTTCACATTAAAATTATCTGAACCATGATCTTATTGAGACAGGTTGAGAACGAAAAGAGACTCCCACGAGGGCGAGGGCCCGGGTCCAGTTAGCCCATGCCTTAAGACGTCCCTGCACGGATCACTGTAGTTTTCATGAGCCTATAATACTGCATCTATACTGACAGCTTGAGTGTATTTACGGGGCATATTGGAGTGTATTAACTGAAGTCCACGGTAAATGGCGCAGCTTCGGCGGAACACAGTTTGAAGAATACTGATTTACGTCATACGAAAGAAATACAAAACATTAAGAAATAAGTCAACTCAGAAATGAATAATAACCAAACATGAAGCTCTCTGTAAGCTAGCGAAATTCGAATACAATATTTAATGTTTGAGCATTGTTCAAGCTGAAAAAAATGTTCCGATGTTAGGTCTGCCTTCATGCGATGTGAAATGCTTTTATAAGGGAGTCTCCGGGAGAATTAAAATCGATAAATGGAAAGCGAAAAAGGACTCTTCAAAAAAGGAAGCGCCCCCCCTCAATTTTAACCAAAAACTATTTGTAGCATAAGAAAATCAATGTTATACATTAGCCATATAATACATTTTTGTCCAAAACTGCCGTCATTGTATAACAACAGTATTATAAAAATGTGATGCAAGTGAATTGACCATTTTAAAACGGTATACTTTTTAATATACTCAAATTTACTACAAATAAAAGCAGCACGCTAAAGAAATACCCAGTAAGAAATTAGTTGCTTTCATATTCTAACAGCTTACCTCTAACTAAACTTGAGCTGATAAGTACGTGTTTAAAATTCTTCACGGAGGAGTGTGCACTTTTTCGACACAATACCACCATCGACTATAAGGATAAAGTATAAAATCCAGAGTGTGACCTGTTTAGAGTTGCCCGGCGAGTTCTGTCCTTCCTTAAAAATTTACTATTGGAATTGACATTTCGAAAGGATACTTCCTTCATTTTATTCGTGAGAAATCCTTAAGTTAAAATTTAGCATCTAGAATGCCATTCGCATCTTTTAAAATTCCAGTCGAATCCATCGTAATCATCAAATTCGAGTATATTAAATACAGGTTTATACAGTCGATGCCCGATTCGACGCTACGTCATGTTAAAGAACTAAGGATGGTTTCACCAAAAAAAAGGTGACCCGGTAGCCTAGTGGTTATGGTTACGAACTCGTGGCCGAAGTGTCGGGGTTTCGAGTCCTGGTGCCACTGAGTGTGTAAGTGAGGGGATATTAACATGGCACTATTCAGATGCACGAAGGCTTTTAGTGACAGACCTTGTAATCAGGGCTTCTTAAGACTGGGGCCAACTGGGCCCAGGGCCTTGGTGGCAATGGGGGCTTCGTCTCATTCTTGACTCAGCCTTGATAAAATCCTAATTCAAATAATTTCAAAGGTCAAATGTTGTTCCCGGTTCTAATTTTCGAAAAAAAAAAAGGAATTTTGGACAATAAGTCAACTAGCTATATGTGATGACCGTCACCCATGTACAAGCTTACCACCATATATCATCATTACTCCTTCAGTCAAAAGACGGCAGTCGGTCGAGCTGGTTTGTGAGATTGTAAGTCATGCACATTTATTTGTTTCGGGTTATAGTTTGAATGAGAATTTGGCAACGTATGCTACGATTGTCAACTTTAAAGGATCATAGGTAGGGCCTGCTTATGAGTAGGGTCCAGGGCCTCAAAAAGTCTTCAGACGTGGTCAAGTGACGATGGCTACACGTAAGTTGGCACCACCTTTCCTAGATTCCCCACATCACATCAATGGAAGAGCGTTTGAGCCTCGATATATTTAACCTGAATCACGCCCTTACAAGGCGGGTCTTCAGCGGTACTAAACTCAAACTCATGACAAGTTAGCTATGACCACTGGGCTACCGCGGCCTTCTGGTGCTACTGTAGATCCGTCATGTAGAAGGAGCTGATGCACGTTGTCGAGCTCAAAGTCCTCCTGTTGGCGTGGAATGGTAGTGGACGCGAGGTGCCAGCTCAGATGTCGTCCATGTCACAACCTAGGCTTAGAATAACGAAGTCCGTAATGCTGCCCCTCGTGCTGCTTTATAGTGTGACGTTAATATAATTCTCAATCATTCATCAGATAACATTTTTCGGTGCATAACGCTTTATTGCTTCGAAAATTTAATTGTTTGATTTAAACAACTGATCTAAATATACCAGTCAACCGGGGTAAGTTCATGCGACTTAACGATCACGTGATAACTGCAGCCACGTGTTTTCCTCATAACTTCAGTTCAGTACAGTGATAACACTGTATAATTGGAGGCTTGGCTAACGCCTTATGCTCCGACAAAGTTTGATGATTATAGTAAATTTAGATTCTATTGATTGATATTTTAGAACCTATTAGTTGATATTTTAAAATCTATTTGTTGATATTGAGATT
The DNA here is from genome assembly GCA_019973975.1 of Trichonephila clavata. Lineage (NCBI taxonomy): Eukaryota > Metazoa > Arthropoda > Arachnida > Araneae > Nephilidae > Trichonephila > Trichonephila clavata. The sequence continues at coordinate 10,566 of BMAO01015865.1, forward strand.
TCTTCTACTTTTTGGACATGCTCTATTGTTTTACAGTTCGCTATTGTTGGATAGAACCATTCTCCGTGGTTGGAGATCAAATTTTTCGAAATTTCTCGTTGCGCTTTGTATTTGCTGCAGGTTAAAATGAAATGTTCACTTGTTTCTGGCACCTGACATTCCGAACACAATGGAGAATCTGTTTGTTTAAAAAGAAAATAAATATCGTTCAGTGGTAGTTTTTTTGCTCGCATCTTATTAATCAAAACCTCTGACTTTCTCCTCATAACTTGGTAGATGCGGCATCCTAATGGTCAAGGTTTCGGATTCGTGGCTGGCGTGTCATGAGTTCAGGCTTAGTACCGCTGAAGACCCGCCTTGTAGAGAAGTATTGCACGTAAAATCTGTCGAGGTTCAAACGTCCTCCCGTTGGTGTGTATGAAAGTTAGGAGAGGGGGTGCCGGTGTCATCCTCGTCGACCATGGTTCAAAATTACGAGGCCCGTCGCTAAAAGCCCTCCAGGGGCTGAATAGTGCGACGTCAATATTCAGTAGCGTAACCCACTTAACTTGGGGGCCATGATCCCGAACTCGTGGCAAGGGTTAGCAAAATCGTGGGTACGATCCCTGTTACCACTTAAGACTGCTGTGTAGGGAGGTTAATGCCCGTTAAATCTGTAATTGTTCAAATTTTCGTGTTGCCTAGTAGTTCGGAGATGGGGCTGCCAGCTCAGGTGTTGTCGTCGTCACTTAAACGTGATTCAAACCTACGAGATCCATCACAAAAAAGCTCCTAATGTTGTTTTAGAGTCAGTTAGAAAAGGAAAAAAAAACATCCCACAATAAATCTGCACGAATGTTATTGACAACTTATCCCGTAATTTTGGACCATGGTCAAGTGACAAGGATGACACCTGAACTAACACTCCCTCTACTAACTTCCACACCACATCAACAGGAGGACGTTTGAGCCTAGACACATTTAACGTGCATCGACCCTGTCTGCACGACGGGTCTTCAGCGGTTTTGGGCTCGAACTCATGACATGCCAGCGACGAGTCAGTGACCTGGATCACTAGGCTACCACCACTACCATAGTGGTTTATTTTGGCTGAAATAAATTTTCGCTTTTTTTATAACTAGCAAAGTTTGAGGCATTGAATTTATTTATTTTTTAATATAGAATTATTTTTTATATATAATCAGGAATTTTTCTAACATTTAGATAAAGTTTCCTTTTCGTTGGTCTTGGAAAATCCATTTTGGTATATTTTTTTTAAGGAAATATCTAAATTTTTAATGCGTTATTAATTATTTTATTTGCTTACATCGTATGATTAGGGGAGCACACAAGGGGGGGAGGCGTCCGGGTTCGGATCCCCTGTAGAATTTAATTATTTGTTATTAATAATTAATTTTATTAATTAATGCTAGTTATTTATTCATTAAATAATTTTTTTATTGTTTTTTTGTTCCCGGAAGTTGACGAAATCAAAAGAATATGTTGGGTGGCTTAGTGAAAAATTATACAAGAATTGTGGATTTTCGACCCTGGTAACCCCCCCCCCCCTCTTGAAAAATTCCCGTGTGTGCCACTGAGTATGATAATTTTTGATTTATAAATGATAAATCTTCAATTTTAAAAATTCAATCGCGCTTGCACTTAATTCTGGCCAAAATATGAAATATCTGGGAATAAGTAATTTTGTGAATATTCTCCATATTCAGAAACCAAGATATATTAATTAAGACTATAAAAAAAAATTTTTTTTAATACAATTTGAAGATAATTCTTTAACACAGCCATATTCTGAATCTCATTCAAAGGGATTTATCTATAAAATATTGTCACGAATTTTGTGTAAAGAATACTAAAAATAGAATAAATAATTTATATCTGGATGTGTATTACGCTTATGTTACTCTATGTTGAATTTGTGTTAATTGTTCTTGGTAATACAACAGAACGTCGTATATCCGAATCAATTGGGACCGGACAACGTTCGGATACGCGATTGTTCGGATAACCGAAAACCGAATGCGATCCATGCAGTTATGAAACCGGACGCTATACGAATATTGAAAATCATCACGAGTAGGAAACGTGCTTAAAGAAAAAGCAAAATAGGTGCAAAATGTCACAATTTCACCTTTATTGTGGAAAATAATCACTTATTTTTCGCTGTACCATTGTACATCTTCGTTTTTTTACTGCAAAGTCTCTGATTCTCTTCCGCCGTAGTAAACGAGTAGTACAACACTCTGATTGTTGTTCATACCATTTCATAGCTGTCTCTAACGTAGAAAAACCTCAGCATTTTTGATGGACCCTTGCTACTTTCGTTGCTGCTGTTGTTGTCCTTATCTTCATCTATTTCATCGTCGACAGGGTTGGATTCTTCTTGCACGGAAGTCACTATCTCTTCATTATTTAGCATTTGAAATCCATAGTCTTCTGCATCGCATACATCCAAGTTTCTACATCAACAAAAGAGCATGTATACACCCCCTCACTTGGAAACAAACTGACCTAATATTCCACGCACATATTTACCAAATCACACAGCTGAAATTCCCCAAATATCCTTCACCTTGGATTTTCCCGTCACTTTTGGCCTCACGAGAAATAACTGTTGAGCATTGTACTGTTCGAAAACGTATCCGGACTTTGGTTCGGATATTTGGCGCTCCGGATAATAAATGTTCGGATAAACAACGTTCTACTGTATATTCGCAGGCAACACCGTTCATTACATCATAATGGCGATTCTATAGAGGCGAAATTTTGGCGATAGAGCCTAGTTGGCTTCATTTTTGGCAACCATGCTGGCGATAATTTTTAGTGAGTTCACGATCCTATGGCTTCACCTGGAAATCAGTGGAGAAATCTAATAAGATCACGATCTTTGTCGCAAGCGGATTTTTCTCGAAAGATCCGGGCGGCCCAAAAGATAGGGAGTCAATCGCCTAAAATGAGTTAGTCTTGTTTTAACCGTTGCACAGTAGCATTGATTTGACCGTGAAGAGTAGTCCAGCGATTAGAGATTACTTCGGCTGTTGAATAGGACGAGCGAGTGCTTGCGAAAATTTTTTAAACATACTTGTATTCTAGACACTTATAGTTGTGTCTGAGCTTCGTAGAAAGTATAAAGGCCTTATAAGATTTATTCAGTGAATTTGAGAACTTCATCCTGTATTTCAAGGATTGTTTTTTGACAACAAATTGCCATCACTCCTGAAGGACTCTCTTGTTCTCTGAGAATGATAGCATAAAATCCTCGTACCCCGATCATCGTAACAATATATTAATTTCATTTTTGTTTCTTTACATTTGCGTTGTAAATTTTAATCAAAATGACGTGACGAATAACTTTCTTTGTATCTTTTAGTGTCTCTGGTGCGTAAAAAGAAAACGTTTAAGGTACAACAGGGTTTTCTTGATGACCTTGAAAGAACGAGGAATGATGAGTGATTGTGGGGTTTATTGGCGAGAGAGAGAGCCGATTGGCGGCTATACTGCGCCGTAGATTTGTTTGAACTTCCAAAGAAATTTTTAAAACACAGTTAAAAATTGGAATTAAGAACAGGGATTGGCAAGGCAATGTGCAATTTGTTGCTTGAGAAGAAATGAAAATGTAAAGATTATCCAAAAAAGAGCTGATATATTATCTCTTCGTACAACACCATGCTTCAAATTGTGTGCATATATATATGCACAAACACACAAAACCCTCAACCGTTTGAAAAAGAGGTGCGAACATAAAATTTTTTTGTAAGTATGAGAGAAATTCTTTTAAGATACATGAAACCTTCTTCATAGGACGCTGCGAGTACTTATAAAAAGTAAACATTTAGGATTTTTTGCGTTCAACTATTATAAAATAAAATACTAGTGTGAATACTTTAAAACTGAAAATTAAAATAAAATCCTTCCTTTTTTGCATTGTATTCGATGTTATACTTAGTTATGCATATGCAATAAAAAATGTACATTTTTATGGAGCAATTTGTTTTAAAAAAATTGGCAAACCTTTTTTTGGGAAGAGTGCCGCTATCTGTGATAAAAAAAAACAATTACGTGCGCCACTTCAAACTTTTCCAACAAACAAATCAAAAGGTTAAAAAATATTACTTATAGGTTTATTATGGAATTTTTGCAAAAATAGCACATATTTTGTGCGTCTAAGTAGCGGAAATTTAAAAATAATATAATAAATAAGAAAGGTAAGTTTTATTGTTCAAAATTTTTTTTCCAGTTCCGATCAGTTAGATTAGGTATAAAATAAAAATGAGTAAGCACACAGAAAAGTTTAATTCTAAATAATTATTAAACATAGTCAATACCTTTTTAATGAGGTTTTTCAATTTGTAGATTTTTTACTGAGTCATCTACATTTGGATTAGTTCTCGAAGATGCTAACAAAATCGGATTGTTTTAGGTGTGCATCTTTTCTCTTCTTCTTCAACGAAATTGAGAACAAAAAAGCAAATGTGTGTTCGCAAAAGAAGACAGATATATCGGTAAAAAAAGCTAAATCTCAAAGCCTATCATCATTCTTGAGAAGCAAGCACTCACTGGGTAGTTCATTGTTTTCTTCCAGATATTTCAAAATCTATGCTCCCTCAAATTCAAGAATCTCAAAAATACACTTCCTTTGGTAAACAAATGCACACAACAATGAAGGAGTTTTTTCGGCATTATAGTTCTCAATTGCAATTTAAATAAGAGTATTAAAAATAAATTTAGATGTTTCGTCTTGTCTGAGACAACCACTTTTCAATAAAACAGTAAAAAAAAAAAATTAGTATTTTTCTTATCCGTTTAATGTTTCAATGTCTTCGCGTGCCACTCTTAGAACTCAGCCGTGCCACATTGTAGCACGTGTGCTGCGGGTTGACCACTCCTGTCTTAAGGCTGTTTTCGGTCAATGTTAAAGGATAGGGATCAAACGGGAAGCACATTTGCCGGCAGGAAAAAGCTCCAATAATAATAAAAATTTCCATGGGTATAAAAAAAATTATTGTTCAGAGGATAGTGTTCTTTGAATTTTGATTTTTGAAAAAAAAATACGCATTATTGCAAAATGAAATTGGAGTTTTCTATGTTAAAGTATAGGAAGTGAAAACGCAAAGCACATTTTAATAGAAAAAAATTGATTTTTTCGAGTAAAATTAATTAGTATATTAGAAAGCATGCTTCCCTCTTTTGACTGGTGTAGCCAGAATGAAGTTTTATGTTTTTATTAATGAACTTTTTTAAATTTTAAGTTCATTCTGAATTATTTTTGGCGTAGTTAGAACTATCACAAACAGATGGCACCACCATCGTTTTGTAAAACGAATTTTACTTCGCTACAAATACTTAATTTTGGCGATATCTTTCTGCAACATAGTCGCCAGCTGAAATTACGGTAACTTGCAAGTTGTGACAAATAGTGTGGAAAATAAAGAAGATTCATGATGTACACAGAGATTTAACATCTGAAACATAATAATATTCCTATTTAGGAATGTTTTTAACATTTTCTGCATGTGTGCTTTAAAAGTTGAATTTATATAAATAATTTATAATTATGTTGCTTAGATTTTTTTTTATTTATTTATTTAATTTTTTTTTTTTTTTTTTGCCTGTCATTGATGAAATGCATATAAAAATATCTAAATTCTGTAAAGCGACTGAATGAAAAATTGAAAGTATACTTATTTTATACTTGACCGAAAGTTATGAATTGACTAAAGAATACAAATTACTACTCCTTGAAGCTCACAATTTGAAATTTTGATCTAATTATTGTAATGCAATTATTATTATTTTTTAACTAACACCAAATCAAATCGATTTTATATTTAACGTACAATTTTACCATTAAACCATTGGAAAAATCATTAACCTAATCTTGTTTTCTAATTAAATTAGCAGAAACTTAGTTTTTCAATTAATTTTCTCCAATTCTAAGCTGTACCCCCAAATTCTCAGGCCGTTTTTGTGGGGGAAAATTAAAAATAGTGTTAAATATGTTATTGAGATATATGATATATTTACGAAATATATATATATATATATATATATATATATATATAAAGTGGCTGCGGTAGCCTAATGGTTATGTAACAGAATCGTGGCTGCCGTATCATGAGTTCTAGCCTTGTACCGCTCAAGACCCGCCATATAGGGGAGCTTAATCTGTCGAGAACTCAGATGTCCTCCTGTTGGTGTGATGTGGCAGTCAGGAGAGGGGATACTAGCTCAGGTGTCGTCCTCTTCACTTGACCATGGTTCAAAATTACTGTCTGTTGTGCCGGTTTAAGCTCATTTTGATGCCTGGGAGTAGATGATACTCTTTGCTCTGGAGAAGCCTAATTTATAACTAGAAAACCTGTTTAAGTCCAGCCTATCCGGGCCCTTCCCGGCCCAGGGCGCCCGCCCCAAGGGCCCAATGGATAAACCGACACTGACTGGTATTTTCTAACATTGAACATTTTCAATTCCCTGGTCAAGTCTGACTAAATTTTTAATATAATAGATGCTGCGGTTTCTTTGCGCAATACATTTTACACTTATCAAAGTCAGAATTTGAGTTAATTCGGAATATATCCATTTTAGTTAAATATGTAAATAACATTTTTAAGTAGTAAAATTTTTTTTAAATTCGTTTAGTACTATAGTTAAAATATTGATTCGGTCTAGTTTATTTTTAAATTAGAAAATAAAGTATTCACACAAAATAATAATCCACTGAATAATCTTTTAAAAACACTTTCTTTTAAAAAATTAATTTTCTAAATATGCAAACGGTGTTTTCATTAGTTCACGACAAACATTGGTCCGAAGTCTCTAGGAAAGAAGAGAAAGGTACAAAAAAAGGAAAAGGGGGGAGAAGAGTAGGAACCTTTTATTGTGCTCTGTAATAAAACAGAAAAGAACAGAAGAAACTGCAGAATGTGAGGAGGGGAAGGAGTCCCTGCTTTTGGTGATGCTTGAAAAGTCTTCTGGTGGGTTTTTGCATAGGACAGGGGTGGCCAAACCAAACGACCTTGTGGGTCACTTCGGAAAAACATTAGAATTTCGCGGGCTATATATAAAAATATATATCTCTATGGTAGATTTGGATTCATTACAAACATTTATTGGAGTAAAAATTTAAAAAAGAACGAATTATTATTGTTTTTATTATTTTTATATGTATACAAACATAGATAATATAATAATAATAATGCAATGAATCAAATAATATTGTTTAAATTTATTTGGTTAGTGAGATATTTGTTTCTCAACTCTCACTGAGTTTTTGCAAATGGATCTCAATGCATATATTTGTACATCGTAATTGATGCTGCAGGTTTTCGTCCGATAAGTTTGAGCGCAATTTCCTGTTAGATTAATTTCATTTTCAAGCGAAACAAGTAATATAAAACAAATTTTAAGACAATTCCTACTTTGAATGAATGAATACAAAGTATTTTATCAACGATTGAAAATTTCAACAAGATATATATAGATATATGTATAGGGAGAGAGTGAACTTATAGTAGGAATTGAAAAAAAGCATCATTTGTCTGAATTGTTGTTACAATGCGCACCCGGTTTGGCTAGTTTGGATGAAAAACTGGTTTTCGGCGCCAACTTTTGTCATTGTGTTGTTTTAGCATTTACAATGTTACAATAATAGAGACAAATCTAAGGTGGTGTCGAAAACCGGTAATTAATTTATTTAATTAATTGGTAATTAATAGATAAATATTTGAAAAAAATGTATTAGCATCAAGTGTTATCCACTACATAAAACAATACTGTTATTTTGTTGCCAAATATGCGTAAAAATTAAATAATCTTATGGTTATTCAACGGTATCAATGTTAAATTTATGTTATTGTATATTAAAATCAATAATTGTATGTGATTTAAAAATTGTATTTTAATCTATATGTATATGCAGCATAAAATATATCATGCTTTTATCAATGTTGATATATTTCAGAATTTGTACTGAAAAACGCTGGGGAAAAAAATTGTAATATTTTTTTTTTTTTTGTACTTTTTTCATTTAAAAATTGTTTAAATATTTTTCAGATACACGTGATGCTATTATACCGCTATTTATAATTAAAAGTAATGTAATAAAGTTATTATTGGCGCATTTTGTTTGAAAAATATTTAATTATATTTTATAGGTAAGAATTGGTTTAGAAGAAAATTGAGATAACTTTGTTGATTTTCTATGCGGACTCGAAATATTTTTTTTGTGAGGAAAGATTTTTTACTTACTTAGATAACTAGAACCAAAAACGGAGAGCAATGTGCCTACAATTTTCTCTTTTGAAACAATTCAATCTCTCCAGCAATGGCATTCAATAAATTACAAAAAAGCTGTAAATTTATCTTTGGAGTTACCTTTCCGATTTTTTCGACATTTCGTAATTGTCCATAATTTTGGAGATGTATTTGAAATAAGATCCATTACAAATTTATCAACTTCCATCCTCTCAAAAATTGACACATTTGTTGAGTAGTGCAGAGTGCCACTGAGAATTGTGCCACGTGCCACACGTGAAATAGGTTGCCAACCCCTTTTCTATCGCATGAATATAAAATTGTATCATATTGTTTGTTCATTTAATATAGCATATTAAAACGTGAAATTAAGTTTTTCATTGCTTTAAATCCACCCATTCTTCCTTTGAAAATCATTTATTCAGAAAAAATTAAACACAGTTTCGTTCTCTACATCATTTATCTAGAGCATTGATCTTCAAACTGTGTTCCACAGAACCTTGGGATTCTACGAGTCACAATAAAAAAAAATCGAAAAGAAAAAATATAAATGTGTATGCAAAACGGATTCAAGTTCTCATGAAATTCGTATGACCACAATTATCTAAAAATGATCTCATACATTAAAATTAAAAATTTTATTTATAAATAACTTAACTTTGTTGTGAAAAACTTTTAAAACTTTTGTTTTATAATAAATGAATTTAAAACTTTCTTTCTTTATCTATTAGATTATGAATATACTATTGTTTGCTATCCCGAGTTCCACAAAATAATTTTATACTAGTTACTGTAATATTCTAAAACCTTTTACATTTGTGGGGGGGGGGACACCTATAATGAAGAAGATGGAACAATTTATCGACATATCAAGAGATTCAATGCTAAAATTTAAATTTAAGCCAGAACACCAAAATTTTAGGTTGCCAATTCTTGCAAAATACGCAGAATTTCTCACATAGCTGTGAACATTTTAATGCCATTCACAAAAATGTATTTAGTAAGTGAAAAATATTTCTCAATGCGAGTGTCTACAAAAACAAAATATAAAAACGAATTAAACGCGGAATATGAAATGCTACTGCACATAATTTCCAAGGGCCGACAGTTTGTGTAAAAAATGTGAACACATATCTCAGTTACTAAATATGATGCATGCGCAGGTGACATTTGGATCACAAATTAATATTATCAATGAATAAATAACATCAACATTACATCATAAAATTTTCTAATAAGAAATAAAATTTTTAAAATTTTCTTTTTATATAACATCAAAAATATGTTTATCTATATACTTTAAATATTATTTTAAGATATATTCTTCTAAGTGTGGAATGGGATTCCCCAAAAACCAGTGCCGAAATACTCATTAGGTGGAGTAGGTGATTGCCTATGGGTCCCACTCCTTTTAGGGGTCCCAAAAATAAAAAAAAACCCAAATATTTAGCTATTTTTTGCTACAAGAATTAGTTTTTATTACAGATTCTAATAAATAATTAGTGTTTAGTTACATATTTTTTTAATTCGCTGATTATCTGTTATTTTATTTGTGCAATGAAATATATTGCTAAAATGTTGTGTAATAAGATTATTAGGCTACAGGGCCCCGAGAACTGGACTGCCTAGGGGGTCTCCATGTCGTTTTATCCAACACTGCGGAAAACATCTTACAGTTTTAAGGGTTCCGTGAGTCGAAAAGTTTGACCACTGATCTTTGTCCAGAAATAACTCTTCCATGGACAAGATTCACTGCTGTTTTACCCCTCCCTCCCCTGAAAAAGAAAAAAGAACTACCAATTTTACGATTGTGACCCCCCCCCCCAAATCCCCATTCCTTAGCGAGCGTCGGCTTTCGCTGAGGGGAGAATTTTGTTGAGAGGAGTACCCGAGAGAGAAATTTATTGCCCATCTTGGGAATCTTCAGAAAAATATTTGTGCTAAAAATTTCGCAAAAGTCAACGCCATCTAGAAGTCATGTAAGATGTTAAACAATTGAAGGCCTTCCCCTTAAATGATTTTGGTGTCAAATTTTTTACATAAAAGACGCAGTTGGAAATCCATTTTTAAGAGATTTACTTACGTTTGCTTTAAAGCTTTACAGCCTACCCATAAGTAATGCCCCTGTAGAAAGGGTATTTTGCAGAGTGACTTTGTCAAAAACAAAATTAAGGAATCGAATGGGCCTCGAACTGTTAGATTCAATTCTAAGAATCAAAATGATTTTAGAAGAAAGAGAGACTTGCTGCTTTGATTTTATTCCACACACACACACATCTCCACAAAATGCTTCAGTATAATTCTGAAATCTACAAAACAGACACAGCAGACAATACTGAGCAGGAAGAATTTGAACGTATTTTAAATGAATTAAATAACTAAAGAATTTTAACGTATTTTAAAAAAAAAAAAAAAAAAAAAAAAAAAAAAAAAAAAAAAAAAAAAAAAAAAAATTAACGTATTTTAAATGAATTAAATAATTAAAGAATTTTAACGTATTTTTTAAAAACAGTTTTACAAAATTTAATAAATGATATTTATAAATTGCAAGTGAAAATCGTTTCGCTACTTTTTCTCTTTCTTTGTGCTACTTTGCTGAGCAAATTTCTGGCAACACTGCTACCAACTTAAGTGAGGTAATACCGTGTACGTCCAATAAATCAGCTTTTGATAATATAAGAACTTCCTTGAGTAATAACACCGTAGAAAAAAGAAAGATGAAATGGTTCAGTGTTTAAAAAATTCTTTTTTCATAAGTACACTAAAAAACAGAATTCTCTATACAGCTTGATAAATCCACTTCGCCGGGAAACGAAGTTAGTTTCAGATTCATGGAGAAAAAAAAGACTTACTCAAAAATGAACACGTAGACATACTCATTTTAAAATGAGTATGTTTATATCAGATTTGAACGCATGCCTTTTCGAATGTGATACAGTGCATGTACTCAAAACCCCCCAAAAATGGTTAATTGACACTCTCAGACAAATTAAAAAGATATTCAGGATTAAAGAAGCTCTTTTTTATCTTTTGGCTACATATTTTAAAAATTGGGGTTCAACAACAAATTTAATTCTCTTAAATCTTCCGAACTATATTTCGTATCTACCACTCTACACGCGGAGGAACATATAAGAATAAAAAATGAATACTGTTGTTGTCTATTTGTTGTTATTTCTAATTTTCTCTTTTTTGAAAAACCCAAAAGTATGTGACTTGTTTTCAATATAAGTTAAAAATGTTGTGTGGTAAAATTACACTCTCTAAATGCTTACTTTATTTTGGCGGATTATTTAATTAGGCGCCAAGCAACTTAATTTAGCGATAGGTGTTACGTGAAATTACAAAGTGGCATTTTGCAATAAAAATAAAGAAATGGTAAACGTTAATATAATGTATTTGAATTAAGTTGTTTGGCGATTGATTCCGGTCGCCAAATCCAACACTTTAACCCAAATTTAAAAAACTTTATCTATGTCAGACACATAGCCAACTTCTAAAACCCCATTTTAAATTCTGCTTTGAAAGGTGGTCAACCAATGACCATTATGTTACATGAATAAAACTATTGTTTAACATATGCTTGTATGTTATAGCATGAGCATGTTTGAATATGAAATATGTGTGTGGTTTTCCCAATTGACTGAACATGGAATTAAGTTTTTATCAATTAGCACTGTTTGTAGAAGATGCCTTGAATGTAGGAATAAATACAGCTTTAGACAACCCATTGTATCCAAATCAATACCAAAAAGATTCAGGATTTAAATTTTACTTACATTTTTAAAAGCCAAAAAATTACTTTATTTCTTCGTGCAAAATATTTTTGACTCCAAAGCACTTACTCATAGACAAATAATAATTTAAGTATTCTTTTGCTAGTTTGGAATAATTTTAGTTTCATGCTAAAATCTAAAATGGTTTGCATGTCTTAAAAAAAAAAGGTAAGTTTACAAAATAAGTTTTTGTTGACAATTATTAATCTTTTTAAGAGACTAATTTCTTGAGAATTTTAAATTACTTTTTTAGCTTATTAATTAAGTTATGGAAAATGTCTTAGTTTCAACAATTTCAATACACTTATTTTTTTTATTCCTTTCACTCTCCTTTTCAAATAGTGAAAGAATCAAAATTAACTGAACAGAATGGGTAAAATTAATTATAAAATTGAACGTAATATATTTCAAGAATGTTTTTACTCTTCGGTTTAGACATTACGTATAAAAACTAAATCTACTAATATTTAATTAATATTTTGTCTGATTATTAATTGATTTACATTGTTTAAATTAGATTTATTAATATTTAAATATTATCACAACCTTTCGTTGATATATGAAACGAAGCACATGATTGCCAATTCAATGCACGACACATGGGAAATTGGTATTGCCAACTTGGCGAGTTAGCTGAACGTTGACAATTGTTGTCATATGTAAGCACCGATTTATCTTATAACATAGGCTATACTTTCATGGCTATAATGCTTTTCTTTGTTTGAAAACAACTGTGATATTTCTTTAAAAAATCTTATTAAATTAATATTTTTTTATGATAATAAAGAGACATAGTCATTGATCTTCCGGTTTATAATACATCTTTAATGTGACCATAGTGTTTTGTTTATTTGGACGAAAATGAATGAGATATATATCAGATTCTTGATATTCAACCCGATTAAATACATTTTACGCTTTTATTTATTAAAGGAAGGTAGAGAAAATTTAGGTACTTACATTTATTGCAACAATGTCAACGTTCAAGATAATTTGCTAAATGGGTGACCCTGATTTTTTGCGTGTTGTACACGCTAAATTGACACAACAATGTGCTTCGTTTCATATAACCTCGCCGGTTGGATCCTAGTAGAGCCCACACCCTTGGCGCAAATTATTTTGGTTGGAGATAATTGCATCATCTTGGTAACTCGACTTTGTTACACTAGGTATGGTAAACATAACTATTTCTGGAAATTTCGTATTTTGCCATTTTGTCGTTGGGCTAGAATTATGGTTGCGTGTATGAGTGAGTATACCTTAGAATTTTTTCATTGTTGAACACAAAAGGTAAGAAAGAATTGATTGAATGATGTACGAAGGAAGGATTGATTGCTTCGAATTATGAATGTCCTAAATGTAATGAGAGCGAATGGGATTATATATGAACAATGTTTACAGAAGTATAAGAAAGAATTCATGGTCTGTTACGCTTTATCCACCACTCGGTCAGCAATAAGAAAATTGTTTTTATTTTATTTTAAATATATTTGTTTAATTTCTGTATTGTTTACAATATTTTCATTACGCATCCTCCTTGTTCCGCTATATTTACTTGCCGCCATAGTCATTTTCGCATGGTGCTTTTTTCGGTTTGTTGCCAAGGGTGTGGGCTCTCCTATGATTTTACTGGGATGCTGTACATAGCGGAAAAACACAAGAAATCTGTTCAGTCTGACATGCAGGAAGCACCACTATAATTAAAGAAGTGATTTTCGTGTTTTTATTTCTACTGCAGCAGCTGAAAAAAATATATTTATTAACATAAATATTTTAACAGATGAAAGTGTAGATGAAGAAAATTTCTTCTTTTTAGATAATGAGATGTTAAAACCTAATTCCTAAACCTGGCCCTCGATTGTTTCAGTTGGGGAAAAGTGAAAGAGCCTTGTATCTCAGAAAACTATCATACTACTTATATCATAATACATATTCAATTGTATTTGTAGGCTTTTCATTTCAAGTTTTTTCCCCATGGGATTACGAAAGCAGAATAACAAGATGGGTAGTAGAAACCAACCTTAAATGACTTTTTTTTACTTTTAGGTTGTAGGGAAAAGGAGAAAACTTGTCGTTTTTAGTTTTTGAGTATTGAAATTAATGTTCTAATTTGATATCGGTACACTACGTACCAAGTGTTGTTGTTGACAATCGTCAAGTTGGGCGATGACATTACAATTAGGGTTTCTTTCCCAGGAATTAGACTTTGTTCCCGGGAATCACACGGGGCATGAATTATCTATGAGGTAGCTATTTTTGACTGGACCTTATATTTCAATCTCGGACAACGTTAACTGAACCTACTGTGGCAATTTGCGACCGTTCACCCGAACTTCCGGACGGAGGAATGTTTGTTAACCAAACTGTGGGGTAAGAGTGTAATATGAGAACTTAAGGGGGTGAGAATTTTTCCTCAGCTAGCCGTGGGTGTATCGAGCTTGGTTAACAAGAAACATTGGGTTTTTAAAGCAATCGCATTTCGGGACTGCACTATGTGATCGAAGTTCCAAGATCTAGAATTATGTTTGTAATGTAAGTAATAATACTTAAAACTATTATTTATTTAATCTTTTTTTATAAAAAATTTCGGATACTTAACTTTATTATGAGCTATTTAATTGAATCAGCAATTTGAAGAAGTGAATGAACCCACAAACTGTTTGGGGGAGAATATTTTTATAAGAAATTGCGCAAATTTTCTTATTTATTATTTTTTTAAACTTCTCTTTTGTGTGAGATTCTTATGTTCATATTTATTTATATTTATATAACAATAATACAGCAATTCCATAAACAAGAAATCGGTTATACAAATAAAATATCTTAAATACAATAATTGATATTTTTAGCGCACGTAATCGGCATTTCAGCAGCAAATGAGTTTTCGAGTATATATTAATATTTATTTCTTAGTAGCAACATTAGAGAAACAATTGATTCAGCTTTGACTGGTTAATTTTCAAACACATGCGAGTCAGTAAGGAACATTAATTTTAGTAATTATTTTTCAAATAAGAATTTTTTCCTCGAGATTTTTAATTTACAAAATCTTTAACTGTAACATTTTTTCTGCCTGACTGATAAAAGTATAAATTGCTTATGCTTTCTGAAATCCTATTTCAAAAATGAATAATCACTTTATTATATATTTTTTGTACTTCTTAGCTCATTATATGAATAAGAATAAATTTTATAATTTATATGCATTATTTTATATGATTATTGATTTTATTTAAAAATAGCTTGTTTTTAAAATTTTGATGTACTTCCGGGAACGACAATTACATTCCCGGACATTCTCGGGAATGTTTAAACCCGGCAAATCCAAAACCCTAATTACAATATAGTTACCAATATTTTTAAATTTGGTTCTGTGATTGCCATCCACAATGTTTTATTATATTTTTTGATTTTATTCTCTTTTGCAATTTTATTTTATTATTTATATTGTTTGATAATATTATTATTATTATAGTACACTGGTGACCAAAAGTTAAGCATAATTGATAATTATGTGAATAAAGAAGGAACTGTAAATCAGAATGGCCGGAAATGTGATATGCGAGTGTAAAATGGTTATAAAATAAGGAAGCAAATCAAAAGAATGATGATAATTAATTTTATTATACAAAGTAGCAGTTTGAAAGAAAACTCAGCATAGCAAGGATTCACACTTTAAAGACGAAATGAAAGAAAACATTAAATAAAATACTGATGCTGCATTTTAATAAGGCGTGTGGTCACCTCTGACAGCCAGGCACGCTGCACAGAGATTTACCATACTTGCTATGAGATGATGAATGAGTTGTGGGCACAAACGGTTGGTTCCAAGCGTCTTGGAGAGCTCTCTTCAGTCCTGTAACGGAGCTTGGTGGGTGCGAAAGGACTGCAATTTGTCTCCCGAGCATATCCCATACATACTCGATAGGATTTAAATTAGGGGAGTTCGCAGGCCACGGCATGCACTGGATGTTTTACGTTTCAAGGAAGTCATCAATCAGCACCGCTCAGTGACATGGCGCCTTATCATCCATGGATATGAAGTTAGGACCGACAGCACCTCGAAACAAGCGAACATAAAGCTCAAAAACTTCGTCTCTGTATCTTTAAGCAGTCACAGACCCCGCGTCAAAGAAATGGAGGTCTGTGCGGCCATCCATCATGATGCATGCCCATACCATTACTCTCCTTGATGGAAAATGATGTCTTTCCGTTATGTTTCTTGGTTCAAAACGTGTTCCACGTTCTCTGCATAGCGTTACCCGCTATGGATCACTACTCAGACTAAACCGGGACTGTACACTGAACATCACATTGGCCCACTCTCCAGTTCAAATGGGCGCGTTTATGCACAAACGTGAGGGGAATGCAAACTGCTGGTCTTCTGGCATACAGGCCAGCATGATTGAGTCTCCTGTCAGCAGTTTGTCTCGAAATTCGTATTCCTGTGGCGACTGTGAGCACCGAGCCCAGTGCTCTGGCAGTACTGCCCCTCTGACGTCGCGCACTTATTACCAGATAACGGTCTTGGCGAGGGGTTGTGACTCTTGGTCGACCTGATACTGGTTGTCGGGTAACATCTCCCGTTCTTTGAAACCTCTGCCACAGTCTTGATACCACAAACTGGTCCACATTCATAATTCGAGACACTTCGGTTTGTGATCGTGAGGATTCCAGCGATTTTTCCTTTCTTAAACATGTCCAATTGGCGTCTTTGTACCATCATTCACCTTGTTTGATGGTTAACAACGTTCCTTCGCACAGCAGTTGCACGAAACTTATCTGAACTGCCTATGCTGCGTGAATCGGTTTCTCCGCGTTCCGACATGCGCCGGTGTTTCGCGCTGGAAGTAGTCGACTGAAAAGTTTTGTATAAACCCAATGTTTCTTCTTCACCCAATTAATATCCGCAAGAAATTTGGAATCATTTTATGAATATTTACTCCATGTTTTTCGCATTTTACGATTTATGCTTAACTTTTGGACACCAGTGTACATTAAAATGAATTTTCATTGATTTATATTTATGGCAGTATGCTTATTAATTTGAGATGATTTTAAGTAGATTTTTTTCACAAACTTAAGCATTCCCATGCTTCCTGTTGTCTAGATAGCAGTTTTAGTCTTTTGTCATTTATTCATAAATGGATATTTCAAATATTATTGACGAGTACTTTTATTAAAAGAATATTAAGGCTCCGCTTTAAATTTTTATGGACTAAAAGGATTACCAAATTTTCACTTTCTTTGTTTTCTAATATTTTATTTAAAATTCGTATTCTTGATTGTTATTTAGCTTATTTTGGCCATTATGAAATGTGATAAGCATGGCAGCAAAATAAAAATAATTTACAGACAGGTTAAATAATTTGACGGCTGTATGTTTTATTGCAGATGTTTATGATACAAA
Organism: Trichonephila clavata; assembly: GCA_019973975.1. Classification (NCBI taxonomy): domain Eukaryota; kingdom Metazoa; phylum Arthropoda; class Arachnida; order Araneae; family Nephilidae; genus Trichonephila; species Trichonephila clavata. Next base: position 28,002 of record BMAO01015865.1, read on the forward strand.
ATAGCATGGCCATGGTAGTAAATATATCAGAAATAATTCTTTTTTCACTGGCAGCTAATTGTAAATTTTTACTTCAACTTTATTTTTAATTAATGTATTTTTCGATGTTCCTTGATCAATAAAATTCACAAGTTTTGGATACATTGAAAATTATTTGAAATATTTTCAATATACTCAAATCCCTCGAATATATATTAATAAAACATACAAAGAATTGGATTCATAACATTTATCTTTTTACAACTGGAACAACATTTGCAGAGATTTTACTCTAATGAGAAAACTTTTAAGATTCCTCTTAGAACCAGCTATATGTATAAATTCTTCAGCATATATAATTTAGAGGACTCGTGTATCCTAACATGTAATTTATTTGAAACAACACTGTTTGAAAGGCATTTTCACGTTTATTTAGTAACTTCAAAAATGCTTTGATTTGATAAAAATAAAAAATCTGTTTAATTATGTACCTTTACACATTAGAACTCCCTATATTGAAAATGATAATTTGATGTAAATTATATTAAAACGTAAGCTATGCTGTACAAATAAGGAAGAAGTTGACTTAAATATGGATAAAATATATAAATAGTGTTTATAAAAAAAATTCAATACAGATAACAAATATAGATGGAGGCATGTTGTTTGAAAAATCACACTTATATTTTTTTTGTTTTTTTACTGTCATAATATGTATGTGTACAATTTCCAGAATAAATATTTAAAAAATATGATTTGGCTTGTTTTATTTTTGTTTACTGTATATCATTAAAAAAAATGCTGTACACTAAGTACAAAGGCTAGATTATGGTTCAACTGGTCCTTAGATATTATTTTTCTTGTAAATAAGTGCTGAAAACTTCTCTAAAAACCCTTTCCATTTGGTTAAAAACTTGTGCATTTTATGTTTTGTAAATGTAAAAATCTAATGTGTCAGTTTTTTTTTTTTTTTTTTGCATTCTTTTAAGGACTAAATTTTTTAAACATTTTAATTTTTGATTTAAAAAAACATTAACTTTAAAACTATAATATTTGTTTTCTTTGGTGATAGGAGAGTACAAAATCAGTTGGTATAAAAGCTATCTTAATTTGTAACATATATTAAAATGCATTATTTCCATCTGAATGGATTAAAAGGGAAACTCGGTAGCTCGGTTGATCAGTTTTGAGAGCAGAGGTTGTGTGTCTATCAATTTAAACAAAACTATTGACAAAAAAAAAATACTTACTCACCTGGGCCTAATGAATGTTATTTTAGTCGGGTTTTCAAGCTTCAGAAGTTTTCGTGTTACATAATATGTAAAAAAAACTGTTCCTTTCTTACTTTGTGTTTAGAAATTTTTACTATGAAAAATCTGTTATTCATCATAATATTTCCAAGATATTACTTATGAAGCAGATGATCATGACCCTCGTGTCTGGAGAGACCAGGGTCAGCGCTCTCAATCAACCTTTGTTTTGCAAATGCATGCAACCATAACCCATGGACTGGTGGTGTAGGGTGCTATCTCACTTGACAGCAGGTCATCTCTAGTCATCCTCCATACATCTTTAACAGCTGAACGATATGTTGAAATCATTCTGCCTCCGGTTGCATTATCCTTCATGGCACGTCATCTGGGGGCCAATTTCCAACAAGATAATGCCAAGTCTCATACCGCTCGCATATCTCTGGACTGCCTTCGTGTCGTTAATAGTATTCCTTTGCCTACAAGGTCACTAGGAATTTCACCAATTGAAGATGTCTGGGACTTGGTAACACGCCAGATTCGGGCACTAATGAATATCGAAGATCTGGAGAAAAAATTGGTGAATTCCTGGCAGAATACATCGCACGATGACATTAAGAACCTCTATCACTGTTTACCGAGACATATACAAGCGTGTATCGCCACCATGGACAGTTCCACCAATTACTGATTTGAACATTCAAGCTGTAGTTGTGAGCCGTGGATGGGCCCTGTGGCCTTGAAATTTTTTTATCATCTTATTACCTGTGTATGAGCTGTACACATATTTATTTTCATTAAAAACAACCACTTTCTTCGTGGTGTTTTTTTTTTTTTTTGCAAAAGAGTGTTAAATAATCCTTGAGTAATGTCCTTCTTGTTGCTACTAACGGTTCTTTGGTAATGGTAGGACGATCCCCCCCCCCGAGGCTTTCTGGCATACTTAAAATAATGTATTATCTGTAGATTGTGTCATTCGTAGACAACATTTAAATGTCAGAGATTGAAGTGAAAGCTTGCATGTCATAGTATAAGAACTCAAACAGTAAAAACCAAAAATAAAACCTTAAATGTGTGAGAGATTATTTACTCAACTTTGTTTGGATAAGGATGATGATTATAATCGTTAACTACTGAACACGGAGTTTCATTGGTTACACCTAAAAGTGAATGTTTATAGATCGACTTAACGCACTTTTTAAAAAAAAAAATGACGTAGCTAATATAAATGCCTTATTTCTCAGATTTAACAACAAATAATGAAAATTGTTTTTCCAATGATCGACAATAAGTAAAAAAAAAAACACTTCAAAACAAAGGAAGGGCCCTGAACACCACATATAAGTTTATTTATTCATTACAAAAAAAAAGAATTGTTTTGCTTTTTACATTCATCTGCATTTATATTTACATCTTTTCCATGCAGCAAATAATACCTAGGTTCTTTTGGCGGAAATCCAAGGTTAATTATATTCATCAATCTTTTGAAAAAGATTGATCCTTCCAGGTGTTTTTTCAAGCGATCAGGGCTTTTTTGCCAGAACTGTCGCAAAAGCTCCACGTAATCAAAATCTTTCCATAACGCTACTATTTTTTGACAGATAATGATGTGCAATAAACAAGTAAAGTCTTTCTCTGACAACTGATCCCAAACTCTGTCGGCAGAATCCAGGAAGAACTTTTGATAAGGCCAAAATAAGTATATCATTAAAACTTTCAGAGGATAAAGTGTTAGCAGTTGTTCGCGATTGCTTGCACTCATCCTTGAAAGACAGAAGCGGCCAGTGTGAATCTTGCCTGTATTTTCGAATGTACGTCCTAGTAAATGTTCACGATCCTTTGCTGATAGGTGATTTAGAAGGCGACTCTGCACCGAGACGTCGGTCCAGATCAAAGAGTTACACCACCGAGATGGGGATTTATCAATGGATCCTTCCCTACACATTCTAATCCATAAGTCTACGTTTGTTTTTTGCCTATATGGATCTTTATTTGTCTTAGCATAATCGAATAAAAGGAGTTTCCTCGCAGATTTGCCCAAACTTTGAAATAATGTAAAAACATCCCAACTCGACCAGTAATGACAAGATAGTACGAATCGCGTTTTGTCACAAAAGGAATCCGAGTTAATTATTGAATCGGCAGTTTTAATTCTATTAATCGTTCCGTCTGAATTCCAACTGAACTCAAGAAAAAATCTCTCTGCACTTAGTAAGATTTCGCTGTGATCTATCATCCAATTTGTAATTTCGAGTTCGATGGGTTTCATAAAGGCGACCACTTCTTCTTGCAAGGTCAGTGGAATGTCTGATGCACATAAATTTCGCCTTAACCAACGTTCCATGCTTTCAATTTTCGGCTCATATATTTTAAATTTAATATCATCTCTAAATTTAGTAATTATTTTCACTATGCACATTTCTTTCAGAGAGGACATTATGCTATTCATATATATAGTGCCGTATAAAATTATTAGACAAAAATTTAGCTTTGTAAAAATTATCGAAAGAGTGCAACTTTGAGGTCATTATTTGGAATGCGTACACTACCTGTAGGAATGTCAAAGAAACATTTGCATTTTTCTTAGGAAAAGAGATGTTATTTAGAGAAGTAAGGAGCAAAGTGAGAAAAGTTATGTCTTCTTTTTAATATGTTTTCTTCTTGAAGCATCAAGTTGAAAACAGAACTGTAAAATAAAAAGAGAGAGTTAACAGAAATTAGCGTGTTCAATAAATAGGGGGGGAAATGTGCAAATTTTAACAGAATATTTAAAGAGTGGAAAATATACTTCGTTCGTCTTCCCACACATTTTCTTTTTGAAAAAATATAAAAACTTTTTTCGTTCCCACATTAAAGAAGCAAACACGAATATTTTTTAAAAAACAACATCCAAGCTAAGTTCACTTTTTAAATTCAAATGTAAAGAAAATGATTTTTATTTCGATACACATGTTCAACCTTAACAATGAATTTACTCTTCGAAAAAAAAGTAGGATTATACACTTCATATCTTCTTTTCTTTCTCTCATCCAATTAAAGTAAAGCAAACAATTCATGAGAAATCTTACTCATTAAAATTTACTTTTAGATTAGAATAAAAATTTAATATTTAAATCTACATTTTCTAAATATTATCACAAAAATTAAGAATCTCATTCTGAAATGAAGACTTATAATCAATTTTAAAAATAACTCTTAATCAATTTTTCAAAAATTAAACATTTTTCAAATGATGATAGAAACACATCATGATGCCGGAACCAATCAGATTATCTTAGATATTCGGTAAATAGCAAAAACAGGTTTTCGAAGGACGTTTAAGGAACGTGATTTTCACTGAGGTAATGAGAGAAAGAGGGAACAAAATAAAGAGTGGGGGCCGAATTTCACAATCTATAGATGCCTGAAAGCTTCATGAAATAGGACCTACTCGCTACAGAACACAAGAGTGCACGGTGCAGACAACATAGGATTTGGACCAGACTACAATACAATATCGTGCTTTTTACAGACGAGCCGAGATTCAACCTGCACACAGAATGTTGACAGATTTGTAGTGGCGTAATGTACACCCCCGCATCGCGGGGGGGGGAGGCAAAGTCAGACTGTAGCCCAGTGCCCACCCTTTGTAAAATCCAACTCCGGAGCCTAAGACTTGATTTTACAGGGGGGGGGGGCAAAATGTTCTTCGTTACAGAACTGCAGATCTGTATCTGGGGTATGATACCGCGTCCCTCGGGGAAACGATTTCACGGTTGTGTAAAGGTTTGGGCAGTATTTTTGTGGCTTGGTTGATTTGTCGCTAGTCTTCTAGACCCAAGGTTGCGGGTTCGACCCCGGCCGAAGTCGGTGGATTTTCTTGATGCAGAAAATCGACAGCGGCTATGTCGTACGATTATACGGCATGTGAAAAATCCTTGGGGTGTCTGTTTGGCTTGGATGCTCTCGGCAAAATTAAATCCTAGTACAAAGTTCGCATCGTCAAGAGCTCAGGTGCCTCCCTCTGTGGAGGAAACTGGGCGTCAAAATTGTTTGCTGTAATTGGTATCGCCTATATGGTGCAGCACTAAAAAGTGGTAACAGCTCCTGGGGAATATACTAGGTCTGCAAAGGTTTAAAATACCAATGCGCAGCCCCATTGGGGAAAAAAGTATTTTTGTTGGGCGGCCGCATACCGCTGCATGTGTTTCCCTGACTTCTATGAGGAATAGAGAACATATCTTAAAACTCTATCTTCAACTTTTCAGGAATGCAGATGATCACGTTAATGGAGGACAGCGGTAGTATCGTTCACATAGGGTTCAACTGATAGACGATAACCAGGAAAACGAGGATATTAGCCGCATGAATTGGCCAGCAAAATCTTAGACAATGTCTAGGGAGCTCTTGGGAGACCAATTACCTCTCTCTCTCTCTCTTGCCTCCCTGAGAAGAACAAACTACTTTACTGCAGGAGTGGATTAAATGCCACTTCTGATACGAACTGCATGTCGTCAAGCTTTGAGACGAACCAATCTGGTTGTGCGATGCGATCATATCTTATCAGTAACTCACAAAAGAATTTTTCAGGGGGGGGGGGGTTCAGGGTCGAAAGTCCATTATTCTCGTATCATTCTCCAATACACCGCCCAAAATATTCTTTTGATTTTGTCGATTTTCGGAGACAAAAAACTAAAAAATCTTATTGAATGAATAATAAGCATTAATAAAATTAATTATGGCTTGGGGGGGGGGGTCCGAACCCGAGGACCACCCCCCTTGTGTGCGCCACTGTGTATTCTTATATTAAACTCTTTGGTAGTATCTTGTGCTTTTTCTCGCCAAGAGTTTAAAACTTCTTTACTACGTGAGTGTGAGTGATTATCACAGGAAATAGGTACAGTAGTGCCCACTATGGGCCTCTCTGGCTGTGAGAAAATGAGAATACCCCATATTAGATCCATTTTCAGTTGGATATCACAATTCGGATTTTGGACATCCCTGCACTATACTGATAATCAATCATATTCAAAACGACCCTTGAATGGTTTATTTCTTTCTCTCTGGAATAAAAATTCAAACAAAATTTCATTAAAATTTTGTCCATTAGTTTTTCGGAATTAGTTAGCAATAAATGCATTCTTTTAATTCTGCACCAGACTCTCAGTGAGTGTATGCATGCATAAAGAGGCCTCTTTCATTCTTGATGTTTTTCCCACTGGTGCAGTTTAAAAGCAACGTCCCCCCCCCCCCCGTCCTGTTTTTCTAGAAGCCACTTTTCTGAGAAGCAAGACGAGTGAATGTTTTTCATCTTTTGAATGAAGAGGCAAGAAAAATGATTGATTAGTACATTCAAGGAGGATTGACAGGAACTTTGTATAAATGTTCAAAGTTTGGAAAGAACATGCGTTTGTTTAAGAGAAATACAGGTCGGTATATAATCAAACTAACGCACATGCGTTTCCTATGTTTACCTCGTTGCTCCATTTAAGAAAAGCACATTTCTTCCATGGATTTTCTTCTCTGGCGCGATTTTGAAAAACATGGTTTGACGCCATTTGGCAAATAAATAAAAAATGTCGCCAGAAAGACCTAAGGTCTGTTACAGGATTTTACCGCGTTATTATTATTTAACAACTCGGTAGCGCAACAGCCTATGAGGGCCAAGACCTAATGTGCACAACTCAGTATACATGACCTTGGGCCCCGAGGAGTATGAGCAGATATCCCGGTCAGGGAGTCAGTCTGATGCGAAACCACTAGTGTTAAGTTCCTAAGCAAGCTTGGTGCTCATTTTATCGACCCACTGAAGGGATGAAAGGCTGAATCAACCACCCCGGGGTTTGAACCTCGGACCTGTGGTGTGGAAGCTCGATGCACTAAGCCAATGGGCTTATTATTATTATTTAGCATTTCTAAATAAAGGAATGTGAATAATAAATATCAATATATTAACCTTGCTACTTAGCATAAGAACATGAGTTGATTTTAATTTTTTTCTTAAAGCAACATCCGATTTGTACTGTGTTTACTCTATTAATTAAAAAAAATTATAACAACTAAGTAAATATTTGCTGTTTCGTGACTTCATTACACTTATATTATTTTGAACTGAAAAATAAATGATTATGGTTATATGTAAACTTTGTAATATGTTTATAAAGAAAAAAAATGTATATATTTAAAAATTTAATTTTTTTGAATTAATCAGTTTAAAGTTAATATTTCTATTTTAATTGTAGATTATAAATGTAATATGTAGTTGAACATCTGGAAGTTTTCAAAATATATACAATATTGTTTTATGCAATAATAATAGAATACAAAAAGTTACGTACACATTCAACAACGACTCAAAAAGGTTGCAAACCTCAAATCAGCCCACAGAGCATCTAAATATTTATTCTGAAACTGCAATACCTTACTGTAATTTGTAAAAGAAATGTCTTTCAAAAAAATAATAAATAAATAAAAGTTTGAGAAATTTTTTTTTGCTTCTTTATTTTGCACAAATTATCGAAAATAAACATTATTTTTCAGAATTATAATTAAATACTCTTAATGTGTGTGTGGCAATATCATTGGAAAAGGTAACATAATTTTGAAAAATGCATGATTGATTAACTTTAACAAAACTTTGGTGACTTTTATTACAACAGAATAAATTATTTATAAGCCGTACAATATTTCAAACATAATATTGTTTATGAATTCTGAGGTCGTTTGTGTTCGGAAATACAAATTAATTTTATTAAATTTTTTTAAATAATTTTTTTTGAGGTCAGTATACATAGAATATAGAAGAGCCAATATGGAAATTTGATTAGTGTCAACAGAATTTTTTTTTGTAAGAATGTGTTTTACATAACATAAATATACTAGTACATATTTGTTGAATATTCTTAACATAGAATTAAAAATGTATTTTATAAGTACAATTTATAAATGCTGTGTTACACATTCAAAGGTATTACAGATGGATCCCCCCCCCTCTCTAATAAAATATTTTTATTTGGTACAAATAGTTTATTTTGGGAAGGGGATTTAAATTCTGTGTGCCTCAATAGTTAACAAAAAAATGACATTAAGAATTGGACATTTTAATAAATACTTTAAAATTTATTTCTTGAGTGAGTGAGTGAATATTAACGTCCCACTGTTCAGCTACACGAGGGCTTTTTGGGGACGGTCCGCGTAATTTTGAACCATGGTCAAGTGACGCGGACGACACCTGAGCTGGCACCCCCCTCTCCTAACTACCACACCACACCAACGGGAGGACGTTTGAGCTCTCGACAGATTTAACGTGCATCGCTCCCCTACACGGCGGATCTTTAGTGGTACTAGGATCGAACCCATGACAAACTAGCCATGATCCGATACCTAGACCACTCGGCCACCGCGGCCATTTATTTCTTGAATGAGTAATACAAAGATAAGAACTTATACAATTTTGAAAGATTGTAAATAAATGTTTCTAAAAATTTTAAAATTTAAATAATTTTAAAATAAAATTATATTTGTAATACCATTTATATTTTTTAAAAAGCATTTCAAATGTATTTCAATTCATTTTATAAAACAACAGAAAAAAAAAGCTTTCACAGAATTTTTTTAATCTCATGTGAATAGTATATTTGTCACAGTTGTAGACTGTTACTGGATGAAAAAAATTGATAGTATTCTTAAGATATTTCAAAACATAATTGGATAGTATGAAAAAGCTTGCACACTTTATACAGTAATCTCAGCAGCAAAAGCAATGTAGATAGAAAAAGAGATGATACTTACTTTAAAAAAAGAAAAAGGAAGTACATAGTTTTTCATTTATTTGCAACTATTATATCAAGTTATGATTAATATTGTCAGAGTACTTCTCTGTTTCTTTAAATACACTCATTCACTCTTATCAGTAGAAGGAATTTTTATCATTTTCAATTGACTAGACAGGACTTAGCCTTGTGTTTCACAATGTTCAAGGAGAGATAGCAGTTTGAAAACTGATTATATTAAAAAATCACATTTAATAATGGTAACTGCTAAACATCAAATTGAAGTAATTCAGTAAATTTTCATGTGGTGTGGAAGAGGAAAGATAAAGCTGAGAAGTCATCCTTGTTACTTGAATATGGTAACAAAAATTTACTATCTATCATTATTATTAGCCCTAGTATAAAAATTCAATAATGCAATACAAAATCAACCAATTCTTTTAAAATCGATAATTCTATAGGAAGTTTCAAGCAAAAATATTGTAAATTTCATTTACTACACATACAAATTTTAGACCACTACACAATACGTATATGAAAAATTAAATCTTAATCAAATGGTCAATTGAAATCATGAACTTCAGTATGATTAAGCTTCAAAATAAAGTTGAACAGTGGAAAAAAAATCTATCAATACGATTCTTAAATTATGTGAAAAATAGTATGAAAATATTCCTTTAATTAAATAGTGAAAAAAACTATAAGATATTTGCAGAAAAATATCAAATTTCCAAAGAATTCACAGTATATTAAATTATCTAACAAAGGGAAATAGAGTGAGTAACATGTAATATTTTTATGGGATGTAAAAATATAAAAAGAACTTTTAGGAATATGGCAGATATGGATTCACAAACAAGATTGGATTTGAATTAAACACAAACATGAAAGAAATTTAATAATATTTTACTATCTTTTTTTTAAAAAAAACCATAACACTTATCCCCCCCCCCCATGGAATAATTTATCTAACCAAATCCTAACAAAACGTATATATTAAAATTAATATTATTACTTTTTAAATGAGCCTCCATGGAGGTAAGCTTGAAGAATGCACTTGGGAATGCCTTAAGGTACGGACCCAGGGTCTCAGTGAGAACCTTGTGTCATTCTTGACTCAGCCTTGTTAAGATCATGATCTGAATAACTTTAATGTCCAAATGTTATTCCTAAACATATTTTCTGAAAATTTCAAACTATACTAACTGACAAGAGTGCATTATTATGTGAGAATCATTGTCCACGTCTAGGTCTACCGTCAGACTCATTTATGCTTAGGTTTGTGTGATTGTGAGTTAAACACATTTACTTGTCAACTCTTTCATACTTGGTGGTACATATGTTGTTATACTAATTCTTAATCATTTATTGTGTGGTGGTACATAAAACATACCACTTGTTTCAATACCTCAGAAATTGATGCTAGATGGTACATTCTCTTAATTACCACAGAGGTCAACTCCCAGCAGCCACTCAAGTTTCTAACAGATGTCAAAAGCTCATTGTATGCAATGGGTTTATGCAGCAGTTCATTCTTTGATCAGCAGTGAGTCTATTGAGTGGTATTTTTTGGAAGTGACTGTGTTGTGTATTTTTAAGTGTAAATGAAAGTGTGTGTGATTATTGTGATATTTGATACACAAATCAGGTAAGTACATATATTATGTTTCTAAATAAGTAAATATGACAATATAATTAGTACCTCACATGTGCATTGCTAGTATGAAAATATGAGCCCAAAAAATGTCCCACCATGCTACTGAAGGCCATCTTTACAAATACAAAATGCATTCTGCTTATTTTTTCCCAATAATGGACATGTTTATTGTACCAGATAAGATTTGTTATAAGTTGTATTTTTTTAAAAATAATATTTATTAAATAATAGTACAAACAAAATTACACAAATATCCTGAATAAGTTATAGCTTGTATTCAGGGGAAAATAAATACATTATACATGTTGACTACATAAAAACTAAATAAAATAAAATAATGTATGAAATATAATATTTAAAATCAAAACTAACATTAGGTAAATTAGGACTAAACTAAAATTAAGCTTACAACATTAGATTAGGAAAAACTGAAAATGTTTTAATATATATGATGAATAACAATATAAGATGAAGAAGCATATTAATTTATTTTCCGATTATAAAAAGAATGGATGTGTTGTGTCTTCAAAGTTTTATTGTGTCTAGGGAAGAAAAAACATGTTTCCAGAACTTTCATGCTGCTTGAAGCATGATGGTACAAAATATCTACCACCTATTTTTTAAAACTTTGGATACCCTTTATTTGAAAAAGTATTTAATATTATTAATATGCATCAGCTTTTTTTTTTTTTTTTTTTGCTCAATAGTTATAGTTTTGTGAGGTTTATATAAAATATTTGTAATTATTTCCCTCTAGTGCATAATTTTTGTCAAAAATTCAGTGCATGAAAGTTATGGATTACTGTTTGTACAAGTATTTAACCAGGTACTATATATATATATATATATATGCTACTCATATTTAGATATATATACTGACTACTTTTAAGACTCATTTAAGGCCTTCTTTAGCATAGGGAGCAAGGGGCTCAAGAATTCTTAAGATGGCTCTGAATGCACTACTATCTTTAGGTAATATTAGTCTGGATTTCTGAATACAATCTTATTGTTAGGTTATAAGTGACTACAAAACCTTCATTCATCATTTTACTAGCATTCACAAACAATTCATACTCCTCTAATTTCCCTCTAAGCTATTTATATAGTTGTGCATCATAAGAAAGGCCCACTGGCATATTGCACTCTTCCTTCTCTAGGCAAAGCTCATATCACGCAACATCTTAAAGTAACTCCAAAGGATAGTTTCGAGAAATGCATGTGAGAGACTATCACCTTACATGTGGAACAATGTAAGTGCCCCTTTGGACTTGGCGATGTATTTTAGATAACATTTTAATAAATCTTTCATTTTGATAACCCAGATGTAATAAAATGCATCTGGTTGGGTGTTTTTTGCACTTGTCATTCATTATTGACATTTGGCAATAGTTTTAAATTAATACATGATTTTTTTGGAATAATCATTTTATTGCTCATTGATAAACTGAAAATTCAACTAAGATATTTTTTCATTGCAAATTGTCATTGGTTTTAATTTTTTCCCCACATTTCTTCAAATTATCCTTAATAGTTTTATTCCCAATGGCCAAGGTTACAGAAGACCATTCACCACAAAGAGGAAAGAAAAAAGGCACACAAAATATCAAGAACAAAAATATAACAGGCCTAGCGAGAAAAATCTATGAACTCAACAAGTCCCTTGCACACTATTAATAGTCACACAAATAAGTAACTCTATTACATTTTTTTAAAAAAGACTTGCAACAAAAAGATTAATATAGAAATCGGATGAAATGCAACAGCAATTTTCGAATGTACTGTAAGCAAGAATGCTAGGTGTTTGGCTGAAAAGAGGGAATTGATTCATGGATGTATTTGGGAATGACGCAAAAGGGATGAATTCCCATTATATTAGACAATCTACCTGAAAGAATAGCTGGTTTAAGGAAAGCATGCTTCAAATCTTAATGATAACAAATATGAGGGTGTGAAAATCTAACCATGATTCCATTCCTTTTGAAACTGATGTTTTTATGAAAAGTGTCATACATTAGATGCATTTTTGTACAGAGGCACCTATGGAAATCTGTGTTTCAATAATGTATACTTGAAGTGTTGATGTGATTGAGGAAATTGTTGAAAGAACGATTGGAAAGTGTAAGCTTAAATGAGGCCAATGAGTAAATGGAACATGGGAGTTTGCAGAAATTGAAAAAAGATCTAAAAGATGTTTTTTTCATGGAGTTTAGGGTACATCAAAAGACACTCTTTTTGAATCTATGAAATAAAATATTTAGGAGGGTTCATTGTTATTTTGGTTTTCTGAAAAGTCTATGATTGCCTGGATGATAAAAGAATCATTTCTCTTACTATCAATCACAACATAGCTTTTAAAGATTCTGAAACAAGGCTCACACAAAATCTATTGAAAATTTGTGGAGCTCAATTCAAAAATTGCAACAACAAACCTGTCAGTGTGAAAAACAGCTCAATTTTTAGTTTATGGAGTTACATGGCAAAATGTACAGAACATACCAAATGCAAACAAGATAGAATCAAAGTTCTTTGAAGCTCTCAAAAAAATCCTCCTTATTTAAAACTTCAATTCTAAGTGAAAAAATTTCACTTATTTCTTATTTTAATGTTCTAAGCTGTTATTTTAATTTGTGTAAGCTATGATTTTTAACTTTTTACGACATTCAAAATATATTTTAAATTGGTGTTATTTTATTGGAATTTGCTATTTTCTAATCTGTTAACTGCTATCGATACATACCTTTAGTTAAGAGACAATTGAATATGGTCACCGAAAATCATCAACTTCACTAAGTGACATCTTGTTCTACACTCTAAACAGAAACAATAACAGTTTAATACACAAATAATAACGAAATCTACAAGAATAAAAGTTTTAAAAAATTACATATAACTAAAGATAACAAATAATTAAAAAGAGATTGCATATTTATTACTATTTTCTCAACTTTTGACATAAATTATTTCATTGAGAATGTTGTATCTTTTTCTGTTACTTTTTCAAGAGGTTATAATGAAACTAATTTTTTCTGATTCTTTTAAACAATTTGAGATAAAGAGATAATCAGATCAATATGATTACTTTAATATAACTCACATTAAAGTGTATACTACAAAAAATGTAATTATATCTGACATAGGATAAGCTGAAGAATTAACGTATAAAACTGTACACTGCTCTCTGATAATGATTTCTGTCAGAAAGGGTTCTAACACAAACATTTAGTGATTTCCAAATTTGACAATACAAATATCAGTACTTATCAGTTATTAGAACCATGGGCTGGTGATCACTTTTTTGAGTGGTGGCTAACAGAAACAATGGTGACATAATCCAATATGATATATTCGGTACAAGTTCGATATACGGACTTTTTTCAAAAATCGGCAAATTTTTTTTTCGGCGACAACAGTCGCCAAGGGAAGCACAGGGTTGCATCCCCCCGCCTTCCCCCTTAGCCGCCAGGAAACGCCGCGATACTCCCCCCCCCTCTCGACTAAACAGTTTTGTAAAGTTCCTGTCTTTGATCTAAGTTTACCTCCCCCCCCACCTCTGTACGAAAATTAATGGTGGGATTCTTTCTAACTTTAGTAGAAGCATAAAAATGAAACATGTAATATTTTTTTCCTACATAATATTAAACTAAAAAAGTAGTGAAAGGACAAATTTTTATAGAACTAAATGTAAATAGTTAATGATTATTTTAGCAATACTGCATTGAATTTAAGAATAAAAATCTATTTTTTTAAGTGATTCAGAATAGTAATGAACAAATTGTTCTATTTATCACCATTAAGCCTAGAAGAGAAACATTAAAATTTAACATATTAAAGCAAATTAACATTAAAATTAAAGTCATAAATTAAATATAAGAAGAATCTTTCTTGCTTACATTCAATAAAATAAATATAAATAGAATTAACTTACCTTGCAGCACTTTATATATAAAAAATTGTCACACAATGGCCAAAGTCATCACTTGTCAGCAAGATAGATTGTGGTAAAAATCATGGTGATAAAAAATCTTGATTAAATTCCCCTTTTAAAGAATTTGACCTAAGCCCCTCTCAGCCCAGTTGATGTCCCTAACAATTTTTAAAAACTTATTGAAACAATCCACTCCCTGCTGTTTGCTTCATTTTCTAAACTTATATACAGCAACAAATGAAATTTTAAATCTATTTTTCTATTGCAGGTAGGGAGTGAATCTGTAACAGGCTTCCAAGTGCCTTCTATGGTATTAGTGTGGCAATTCGTTACTGGATTTACAAAATGAAGGCTATGATTTAACGTCAAATGATCAAACCTTCTTGTCCTAAATTTTTAAATGCCTTCCATTTGTTGGAAAAATCATAGTTCCAGGCTCTATCCATTCCTTTAAAATGTTGACTAGAATCTCACAAGATCTGTTGTGTACTGCTTCCCCTCTGAATTCGATTTGTCGACTTCTGCATAATATAGAATAACTTCAATGACAAATTGCCCCCAATCTGCAACTGTACCAGAAGATAAATAGAAATAAGCTTTGGTCTGTTTTGTTCTGGTTCCCATGATCAAATGATAAGTGAGACGAAAAATCTCATTTAATTTTAGTTTGCTGCAACTGAACCACAAGTCAAGATGTATGGTTTTAGTTGAACTACAAGCCATGATGTATGGTTTTAGTTGAACCACATATCTTGTTATTCCTGGAATTTCTGCTAATCTATGATTAACTATCTAAAATAGAATTTTTCTTCTCAAACTTCATCTGAACATTACAATTGCAGTAAAAAAATTCTAATTTAATCAGATGAGTTTTTCTTGCAAAATCTAAAAATAGTTTCCTATCCCTACATATTTCATAAACAAAATCAAGATTAAATACTCCCTTTTTCTCCCCAAATGTGGCCTTTTTGCAAAACAGGAACTGTTTTTGACAGAACTTTCTTATACTTGGGATAAACACTGCAAATAGTCCCATGGTTAGAGGGAACAGGTTACAATATTTAGAGGTAAATAAAATAACAAAGTTTTTAAAATTTAAATTAATCTCTTAATAAATTAATAATAATAATGTAAAAATTGATAGTCAGCCTTTTCTATAACTGGAATAATTTATCAATAAGTAAAAATGAATGTTAATAATAAAAGAATATATTTCCTAATAATGACAGAATTAAGTCAACCTAAGCAATAATTAAATAATTTTTCAGTAATTAAAAAGAAATATTAATAAGTAATATGAATAAGAAATAAGGTAATAATAATAAAAGAATTGAAATACAACCTAATAATGAAAGAATATTCAACCTAATCAATAATTAAAAATAAACTTTAATAAATATTAAATAACTATTTTTTATAAATAATTTTAATATTAAATAATTATGATTATTTTTTTACTATTAAATAAGTTTTCTTTATAAATAACAAGAAATGATTGGAAATAAGGCAGTGAGTTCTTGTCCGGAAATATCTATGTCTGAACAGTTGAAAAGAAGGGTGTCTGAGAGAGAGAATTCCATAGCCCCCCCCTCCCCCCCAAACATTACTGCTCTGATTGGAAAATTCGTCATAAAACGAAAAACCCCGTGGAACCCGGACTGGACCGGAAAACAGGGGAATCAGGGTAGACAGAATCTGGCGCAGAATCGCCCGAAAAGGGCGCCCAAAAAACTGCCAAAAAAAAAGTCTGTATATTGAACTTGTGCCGATATATTCATTACAAATATAATGACATAACAGAATTTGGTGCATGTTCTACATGTCTGGCTTCATTGTGCCCACAGATGATATAAGTACTAAAATATCTCCCTAATTCTTCAGTTAAAATTTATTTTTTTAAATGCAAAAAGATACTTATCAAGTGACTTACATGATAATGATATTTAAAAAGTACTTATTTGTAAAAAAAACAAAAACACAGTAAAATGTAGGAAGTAGACCAAATTTCATTCCAATATTGTGTTTGTATTAAATGTCTTTTTGGATATTATAACTAATTCTCATGAAAAGCAAGCACCAACTTATGATCACAAGAACGTCTTGACTCTTTGAGGCTTTAGGCCCCTATTCAAAAGTAGGCCCTAACTGAGACCTTTAAAAGTAGACAATAGCATGCATTGTCAAATATTCGTTGAAACAGTAATTTGATACAAATAAATATGTGCATGACTCACAGTCTTAAAAACCTAGGCACAAACCAAGTTGACTGATGGCCACATATCAATTAAATGACAGAATGTTATTTGGCCTAGACATGGATATGGTATTAGACCTGTATGGTATTACACCTAAACCTAGACCTAGACAACAATCATCATATAATAAAACAATCATACCACTTTTGCCAGTTGAGATGCAGTTTGTGATTCTCTGTTTTTCAGAGAATATGTACAGGAATAATATTTGACCATTAAAATTACCTGGATTGTGATCTTATATAAAGATCCAGTTGAGAACAAAACAAGACTCCCACCAAGGGTGAGGATCTGGGCCCAGTTAACCCATGCCTTAAGACATCCCTGCTTATGGTCCTGTAATTGATACGTACCTACATAAAACTATGTAAGAAAAAACATCAAAGATATATTGATATGTATAGATTTAAAAAGATTTTTTCTT
>BMAO01015866.1:0-68256 GCA_019973975.1 Trichonephila clavata
TAATCTGTTTTGTGCAAAATTGTCACCCTAAACGTAGTAATTAGGTTTTTCCACTAACGGAAATACATCAAAATTTCAAAAAATCTAAAAACAAGTTGCTTTTAAATATTATATAAAATAAGGGGAATACCGTTTTTATTTCATCCATTTCTGATTCAGCATCGACTCAAACATTTTTAGATTTTTAAACGTATGTAATTACATTAAAAATTAAAAATGCATGCCATGTAATTATTAATAAAACTGAAAACGGTTTAAAGTAATAAAAAGTGTTTAAATATATTTTCATCCATACTCCTTGCAAACTTAGTATAATTTTGTGAGGCAAACATACATTTTAAAATCTACCTCTGATCTCCTACGAAATCTCCCAAATATTTTGATAAATAATTTTCAAATGTAGATATTAACGAAACATGTAGAAAGAAATATTTCGAAGGAATAAATAAATATTCTAATGAAAGAAATTATTAGAAATTCGAATACAAAGAATTTACTTAATTTATAATAAATAAATATGTCACACTATCTTTATTTTGCAGATGCTATTACTATCTTGATTTTTTATTTTCAACTTTATCATATACACAGAGACAAAAATTCTTTACCCAAATTAAAAGTTTTAATCTTTTTAATGAAATTAATCTCTTTTTGGACTAAAGGCAAAAATTGATAACGAAATAGGAGAAAAAAACATTACAATTAAAAATTTCGAAAAAAAAAACCTGTTTAATATTAATGGTCCTTTACTTACTCACTTGCGTTTAAATTTTAATCAGTTGAAGCTAAATCAATTATTTCTTTAATGATGCTACTAAGACAGTGCTTTTACAACTTTTAATGCTTGCGACCCAATTTTCAATCATCATTTTCATCGCGCCCCTTTCACACAATAAAATTGTATTGAGTGCAATAAAAATGCTCTTTGACGTTAAAGCTACAATACACGATTTTAATCATAAACTGTACAAACTATCAAGATAAATATTAAATTCTGTATATGACAAGCCTACATGAATCACTGGTAATTTTTAAACTTGTTCTTAATTTAGAAGTGTGAATGGTATCTGACTACCCTAAAATTGTGAATTTCCTTAAAATTGACAATATTTTATGATTTTATTTTATAGGTCATCTTTTTAGCTTTATAAAAATACCAAATTTATTATTTTCTGTTCACTAGAACAAAAACTATAAGTGTTTTAGTAAGAGAAGATGCCATTACATTGAGCAAGATATGTCATACTTTAAAACGCGTTTTACTCGAAATGTGTTTTTTTAAATGCTCAAACGGAGCCAGCGATTGCTCAAAAAATTTTGAAAAAAATTAACTGAAATGTTTTGTGTATGTTCTGTTTTATAGTAGAAGTGTTTTAACCTTCTGATTTATTAATCACCGTTTTATTACAAAATTTACATTTTTATTACAAAATATATCCCTGCTTTTTTTTAAGAAATTTCATATAACAAAAAAATAAAGTGCTATTTTTTGTAAAACATATAATACCTCTCATCCTGAGGTCACTTCGAAAATGAATAAGATAGCAATACATCAGAATTGAAAAACTGAATATTTGTTTATAAACTTTTGGTACAGAATTGAAGCAAGCACTGAACATTCGGAACAGTAACGGGAAATTTGGGATAATGTACAATCAAGTTCAAAGGAAATTATTAAAGGAATTAAACACGAGAAAGAAAAAAATGTTTTAATCCTTCTTTTTAATAACCCCCAAATTAAAAAAAAAAAAAAAGGAGGAAGAAAAACTTATACATTTTTCTTCATTAAAGTAAAATTTTCAGGAAAAATCAATCTCATTTTTTAAAACAAATATTTAATTTGTATATCTCAATACATCAAATTCAAATTTTTATTTCAAGAAATTATAATTCAATGAAAGAAAACAGCCACTGTCATGTAATAATAATAATATATTCTTATTATTAGAAATCTTATTTTTTTAAAAAAAGAATTCTGTAAGAAAAAAAAATTTTTTTCTTCAAAACCTTGTTTTTACTGGAATATGTGTTCCAAGCAAAATATACATTAAGGTATTTTGAAAATTTATCATTATTTTCCTGCCATTAATAATTAATTTTGAAGTACTGAAAACTTATTTTAAAATTATCTCTACTCAATATAGCTAAAAAAAAAAATAATAATACAGTTTCATGAAATTTACTTAAAATTTTTTTTTTAAAAAAAAGTACATCAATACTACTGATGATTGAAATGATTATAATACTATACTTTTTAATAATTTTTTAAAAATGTTTTCAGTTTTATACTACAGAATTTTAAGTTTAATCACACGTTTTAAGCATAGTTGAAATATGAATCTTATTGTGAACAATGGTTATAATGAATTTTCAGCAAAGTAAGAACAGAACTGAAAAATAAATTATACCCTTTATATATTAGCTAAATCACAATATAAACATAATTTTGGACTGTTTTTTAACTGAAAAATTATATGGAATTCAAGTCAATTTTTGTTTAGCATAAGCTGAAAATAATTTTAATTCTAAACAGTATTTAAAAGGCAATGCATCTAATTCCTACCATTTTATAACAGTCAATATGATATAGATAAATATAAAACACAATTTTCTTTCTTTATGAATAATATATATATATATATAATTATTATATTATATATCAATATTTTTCTAGTTATGTTTCTTAGAATCTGTTTTCTATCATTTAGCTTTGTGGGTAGTATAATTTTGTCTTATTATTTTTTTCATTTTATTGTACTATATATATATATATATATATATATATATATATAAGAATATTGCTCTAAATGAAAATATGATTTAATTTCAGCTGCAAAAGTTAAAAGGATTTTGTAACAATAATCCTCAAGTGTCTGTTTAGAAAAAATTTGCTAAACCTGATTCAAATGTTATAAGGATTTATAAAAATTTACAAAAATTGCAAATAATCAAAAATATATCAATAAACTAAAATATTTTACTCTTCTATTTTAAGTCTACAATATAGTTACAGTTCTACGTTTGTTTTTCCAGTTTCACTTAATATTTTTAAAAATTTAATCGTAATTCTTATTTTATAAACATACCATATTTCTAATGTGTGTGAACTTGTATACAACAAATAAACAATGAAAACATATTTATATCTTAAAATTCAAACAAAAATTGAAAAAACATTGAAATTGTTCAGTAGTAAAGTTATAAACAATAAACGCACAATATTTATAATAGGTTATTAGATGCACACATACTCAACACAGCATATCCAAAAAATACAATACATTGCACTTTTTTTTTCTAATTATGTTGAAAGTAGCCAATAATTCATAGAGAGCCAAATATAGCAACCCCAAAACAGAGGAATTTGAATTCCAAGGCTGTAAAAAGTAGGAATAGGTGCTGCCAACGAAATTGCGCATTACACGTCCGGCCTTGTTTGTTCCTTTTATCTATCAGACTTGATGTACAGTGGTATTACTGTACTGAACTGAACTGAACTGATATCCTTTCACTGGTGCATTTTTCATTTTATTTTATCGTATGTACAATACCGCATGGGATATTATTGAATGACCAATACTCACGATGGTAAATTTGTTTAAAAATATTTTTGTGTGTAATATTTCATGTATCTTTATTGGATTATTTTTAATGCATATTAGAATTCGTAAGTTTTATTGTGAATGAATATCTTTTTTCTAAGCTTTGTTTTAAGTTTTTCCTGTTAAAATAAGTAATTCGAGAATGAGGATATTGTTGTTTTAGATTTATGCATATATCTCAAATAAATTTTAGAACAGTTTTTTTTTCTAGTTGAAACTTTAAGATCAAAATGGAGAAAAAAAAGATAAAAGTGGCACATGGATATTTTTTATAGACTTATTTGAAGATTTTCCGTTGTCTCTCCTAGAAAATGGCTCTTGAAATTTACGCAGTTGCATACAAATTTTAATACTTTTCGCCTCAAACTGTAGTTTTCTCCATTTTGGTCTACAAAACTTTGGAAATAGAAAAAACTTTGTAATATTTTAATCAAAATAACCTTTTTAAAGATTAAATTATTTGAAAAGTTTATTTGTTAGAAGATTATATCAAGATTTTCCAGAAAATACTTTTTTTAAAAATGATAATTCTCAATTACTGCTTTAAAATGGAACAAGTTCGATATACGGACTTTTTTCAAAAATCGCCAAATTTTTTTTCCGGCGACAGCAGTCGCCAAGGGAAGCACAGGGTTGCATCCCCCCTCCTTCCCCCTTAGCCGCCAGGAAACGCCGCGATACTTCCCCCCTCCCCCCTGAATAAACAGTTTTGCAAAGTTCTGGTCTTCCATCTAAGTTTGCCCCCCCTTCACACCACCTCTGTACGAAAATTAATGGTGGGGGATTCTTTCTAACTTTAGTAGAAGCATAAAAATGAAACATGTAATATTTTTTCCTATATAATATTAAGGAATACCAATATTAAACTAAAAAAGTAGTGAAAGGACAAATTTTTATAGAACTAAAATGTAAATAGTTAATGATTATTTTAGCAATACTGCATTGAATTTAAGAATAAAAATCTATTTTTTTAAGTGATTCAGAATAGTAATGAACAAATTGTTCTATTTATCATCATTAAGCCTAGAAGAGAAACATTAAAATTTAACATATTAAAGCAAATTAACATGGTGTGGAAGTTAGGAGAGGAGGTACCAGCTTAAGTGTAGTTTTCGTCGCTTAAACATGGTTCAAAATTACGAGGTTTGTTGTCAAAAACCCTCATGTAGCCGCCGAATAGTTTGACATTCATATTCATTCACTCACTTGGAAGGTATTGGGGTTATCAAAACAAAAGTCAACTATAATATCTGAAAACTAGTGTCACTCTGAAAGGTACCCTATTCTTCACTTTACTAGTATATGTTTTATAAATTTTTGTTCAATTTATATTCTTTTAGAGCAATTTATATGTTTTACATGAACATGCTGCTGGCTATTCCCTTTTTATGGCTGATGGATCTGAGGAGATTTTGCCTCAAGTAGAGGAGAGTGCTTCTAAATTCAAGAAATTTAAAGCAATATGCCAATTTGTGGCTTTCCAACCTTTCAAGACAGGGCGTGATGCCTTAGAAAACATGAATTGTGTTTCAGAAGGTATATATGTGATGTATTTTATAAGTTTGAAAATGTGATGACTCTTATTTTTGCATTAGAATTTATGCTTGTTGGTAATGAAAAAATGCACATAACTATAAATTAAAATATTCACTGTAAAAAAAAATTGTGGATACTAAAATGAGAGAAGAAATATATCTAGTTA
The DNA here is from genome assembly GCA_019973975.1 of Trichonephila clavata. Taxonomy (NCBI): domain Eukaryota; kingdom Metazoa; phylum Arthropoda; class Arachnida; order Araneae; family Nephilidae; genus Trichonephila; species Trichonephila clavata. The sequence continues at coordinate 5,305 of BMAO01015866.1, forward strand.
AAAAAAATGGTGCATTTAAGAAGGAAAAAAATTATCCTTACCTAAAAATATTTTTGAAAAATTTATATTATACTACTTTTTTAGAATGTGAACATTAGAAAATTCATACATGTACAAAATAAAAAAATTTTCTTAGTGCTTGGATTTAAAAATTTGTATAAACTTAGTCTGTATAAGGAGTGATGCTAATTAACATATTTAAAATTTAGATTTTACTGAAATTATTCTTTGTCTTGTATTTTCATTTAAAATTTATTTACCAGGCTTAATAAAAGATGTTTTAGGAATTAAAGATACATATTTTAGGATAAATGATTAACTAAAACTTTTAATATTGTGTAAAAAAAATTCCATGAATATTCTGAATAGTAAATGTGGGTAAATGATGTGGACATTGTTCTGTTACTGTAATTTGAACCAGTTGCTGTGTTTCTTGGGGATCAAATCCAAAAATGTTTTTAAATACATATACCTCCATTGTGAGGACCATTGAATATGCTGCACCCATTTGGGCACCAGCCAAGCCTATTGCATTGGAAAAAATCGACTCGATCCAGTACAGGGCCTTGAAAATCATCACCTGATCTGTCTCATTGACAAATAAAATCAAAGCTGAAAAAGAATGCGGCCTCACCCCATTAGAAAGCAGAAGAAAATTATCTACAATTTAATTCACAAATAACATAAATCTTCCACATATTCATATTTCCAACAAAACTTGGAAAGCGTACAGCAATAAATTTAGGCTTAAAAGATCTTCAAACCTGCAACAAGACCAGGAAATCAGAAAAGACATCAACCTCTAGCATGAGTCATTTGACATTCCAAAAAAATCTTCACACACTCTACATCTTCACCTGCAGACAAAGGTAAATTTAACCCTTTTGTGACAAAGGACAGAAACGCGTGCATATCATCAGGGCCAGAGGCTTCTATCGCGAGTGTCACTCACAGGCTGAAGGGTTTTTTCTCATTAAGCCTAAATTCATAAACATACCAAAATATAAATGCGTTGTTCAATATTGTTCTGTGTATAATACGAACGGCATAGGCTTTATATGTTTCATATTAATATACTTTATTTACTTCAACCACTTTCTGTTTAAGTACAAGTTTTTAAACATTTTATTGTAAGCATTTGATTTTTAAAAGTTGACCTTGTAAAAAAAGTAAGAAAAAAGAAAAATTTTGTCTACCAGATCTAATTATCCATAAAAAATTAGACTGAAAACCCAAACCAAATGCTTTAGCGAAAATAAATCTCTCATCTTCACTATAAACAAAAATCGCATGTTCATTTCAAGAGCAGTTGTTGAGCACTCAATTTGGAAACATTCCTTTCCCCTTATGTTTATAAAACAAAAACCATGTGTAAGTGAGTAATATTTCTCTCATTTCGAGTAGAAGGTCAGATCTCCATGTATCTCAAATCTTCTATTGCCAAAAAACTGAGCTTAAAAAACGTTCCAGGTGCCTGGCGTACCTGTGAGTCACTAGGCCAGTGAGGAAGAAACACGCTGGCTCATGGGTGAGACACTCGTCTCCTGACAGTGTTTCAAGCTGGCGCATGGGTGAGACGTTCGTCCCGAAGGGGTTATACCTCCTGCAACTCTGCACTAAAAAAGAACCTGCCTCAGTAATCAAAGAAAAAGATGACCATGCCATTAAAATGAACTTGCTATCCAAGCTCAAAATCTGGCAGTCGCCTACACTGAAGGCTCATCCGACTCAAATCTTGATAGAGGAGGTGCAGTTGTCTTTTTTTTATTTCTCCAAGCAGAGAGCATGAGTTCCATAAAATTCAAGTAAAGAAAATCTCATCCAACTACACATGTGAACTCATTGCTATCAAGAGTGTATTGAAGATTTTCCTTTCTAAAAGCTTCCAAGAATCCAGCAGCATTATCTTCACAGACTCAAGATCAGCGCTATAAGCCATCCAGAAGGGCAAGTGCCAAATCAGCTACAAAATTATCTCAGAGAAGAGATCTTGCATGCTACAATGTATACCAGCCCTCGTAAATAACCCGATAATGAGAAAGCTGATGAACTTGCCAAAGAATCCAGAGCTTGCACCCAATCATCTAACCTTGCCAGCCTCATTGATGTCAATGCATTTACTAGGTGAAGACTAATCAACTATAATTTTAAATATTCCCTCTTAGCTCGAAATAGTAACCATACAATAGCATCGATAATAACTAGACTTGGAACAAAGCACATAAAAGGAATGAAAATCTCAACCAACAGACAAGGAAATTACACACATCATTGCTCTAATGTTCAACTATCTCCACAACAAATCCTCAGCTGCCCAGGCTTTTCAAGATCAGCTTAAAAGACCTGGGCGATTGGATCTTCTCTGATAAAGCTGTTGAGGTTGCCAAAGACAGCTTCAGAGTGATCTAAAAATTCTTTTTTTTTATCAATCTGCACATCATGGACACACCACCACCAACAATAATGTAATATTTGTGGATAAAAAAAAATGCAGGATTTCAAACATAGTTAACTTTTTGATGTCATGAGTAGCAGGACTTATGTAATCCAAATAATAATAAGTTCTTAAATACTTTACTGAAAAATCTGTTCTTGTTTTAAAATTGACCTCTTAACACTACAAAGTTGGAATAAAAAAGATGCCCATAGAAAGCAGCAAAATATATGGGTAAAAGTTTTTTTGAAAAATGTTCTGTTCTTGATTCTAGAAAACATTTTATCTGTAAATTAGCTTAAATTTCATAAGATTCTGCTTTTTAGTTTCTTTGTTATTTTTGTTTAAAAAACAGGCCTCATATTTTGAAATGTATCAATTAAACTTTTAGGAATACTTCATTCTCATCTTGAAGAATTTCTTGAAAATGCTTTTCCTAAAAAGAAAAAGAAAAATATCCTTGGGGTTGCAGAGCCTAAAATTGGTTCTGCTATATCTGAAAAGCTTGGTATAAATTGCACAACTTCACAAGTAGTCTCAGAGTTATTAAGAGGTATAAAATATTTTTTTAAAATTAATAATGTTAATCATTTATGACATAATTTTTAACAATTTGACTTAGTTTGTTGAATTTTCTCTAGCTAATTTTAAAAAATTTAGTATACTTCTTGTTTTAAATTTTATACAATAAGATATTTAATATATATATATATATAAATATTTTAGGATGATTTATAAAGAGAAGGCTAGACTAAGATTTTACGAAACATTGTTCAAAATTATTTAAAAAGTTAAATTTAACCTAAATGTTTTTTGGTAACTTAATAATGTTTTTCTAATTGTGAGGTTATATTTTTAATCATAGAATATAATTAATACTAATTAAAGTGTTTATTTTGTTTTCTATTGTGAAAGTTTACCTATTTTGTTAGAGAATTTTTCTTTTAAGTATCATTTAATATTTATATTTTTAGGTATGTTTTGTATTTGACATTTATATTTTTAGTTTGAATACATATTTTTTAAGACTGTCTTAGCCAAATATGCAAGAACCTGAACTAAATGAACACATTTTCAGTCATATTTTGTTTAAGTTTTCAGTATTGTAATTCATACATTTGCTTATAATACAGTGTTTTTAAAATTACTAAAGATTCCATAAATAATTTTTATTTTAATGTAAAGGAATAATTCATTTAGCTTTATCGTAAGGAGGGGGGGGGAGTGCAACACTCATTCATACTAGAAAAATGGATCCACTCAGATAAAAAGGGAAGTCATGATAAAATATATTGCTGTTCTGTATAGGACAGTGAAGCCAGAATATAATATTAATTCTGGAGCACTTTTAAATCAGAAAAAAAATAATCCAAATTTGGTTTGTATTTTTTAACATGTTAAGACAGCCTTCAGTTAATGTGTACCTGTTATTTTTGATGTATTGAAGATTATTGATTTGTGTATCTTCTTAATAGGCATTCGAAACCATTTTCACAAATTAGTTGAAGGATTTGAGGATGAAAATGCTGCAAATAAAGCACTACTTGGCCTTGGACATTCTTATTCTCGTGCTAGGGTTAAGTTTAATGTCAGCAGAATTGATAACATGATTATTCAGAGTATAAGTTTAGTTGATCAACTTGATAAAGACATTAATACATTTTCTATGAGAGTGCGGTAGGTTGAAAAATTGATTTGTTTTATCTTTTATATCCAATTTTTATGAATTTTTTGTATTATAATTCAATGTTCATTCTAGGGAAAGTTTTATAAGGATATGTTAAATTTTATAGGTAAACATTTATGTGGCATAAATGTAAAATTGCAAGTTCATAAATTATTTTTTTAACTAAATTTTATTTACCTCTGTATTAAGTTGTATCCTTTTATAAAACAAAATGCATTAAGTTTCCTACCTCTTAATTCAATTTAATATTAATAAACATTTCAAGAAAGAAACCTGTTTTATGTACTAGTTCAATTTTTAAAAATTTTTACTGAGAAAAATTTTTAAATTAAAAAATTATCCTGTTATACTTTTGTTGATACCTATAAGACATTGAATTATTAATTTTGCATTAATTTCCATCTTCCCCTGCAATTGTTTGAGTCAGTTTTTTGCTTGTATTGTTATCAACATTTATTAATTTTTTTTTAAAGTAAATTTTCAAATAATTTTTTTAAATTATGAAATAAATTGGAATTTATTTGTCATCTCTAGAACTTCTAGAGGTAACAAAGTTGAGTACTTCTCATTAGTTCCACGTTAAAATTAGCTTTATTGTAACCTATTTCAACACGTCTACCTTAGGAAAGGTATTGACTCATAAAATATGATTATAATTTTTATATCTTGTCTAGTAAATTCTCTATCTTCTAGTATGTTGTATTAAAGTAATGGGAAGAATACTTTTCAATATTTAATTCCAGCAATGCTCAGTTAAAAGCAGCTCTTAGTTTTTCAATTCAGGGTATATTGATCATGCATTTTTATTGTATTTATCAAGAGGCTGTACAAAAAATGTTTCTGTACCCTACTCTTAAGACCAATGTATATATACTTGAAATGATTTTTTTCCTTAATTTGCATTCATATTAGGATAGTAAATGTTATTTAACTTACAAATAGTTAATTAAATAAATGTATCTATAATTCTACATACAGAGTTGTCAATTTAGCTGTTGTTTCATAGCAGACTCATTTTGTCATTAACTGCTGTTGGCGTGTGTGGCCGCAGTAGCTTAGTGGCCAAGGTAATGGACTCGTGGCTGGTGTGTCGTGAGTTTCGAGTCCATTGCTGCTGAAGACCTGCCATGTGGGGGAGCGATGGTCAAACATCCCACCGTTTGTGTGGTAGTTAGGAGAGCAGGGTGCCAGCTCAGGTGTCACTCTCATCACTTGACCATGGTTCAAAATTATGAGGTTTTTGGCTAAAAGTCCTTGTGTAGCTGAACAGTGCGATGTAAATATTCACTCACTCGCCTTCAGCGTGTACATTCATTTAGCTCAACCAGTATGTTTAGTGCCTCAGATGTATATACATGTCCTTTGGAAATAAGATTATTTTCTTTGCGCTGCTATCAGTAAAACCATTCTGAAGGTTTTGGAATGCAATAAAAGGACCTTTACACACTGTTTAGAAAGGATTTATTTATTTCAGAAAAAATGTGCTCATTTGTGCCTTTTCTTTTCTCCCCAATACACTACATACATGCACCTATGTGAAAAACGATGGCACTGGAGAGTGAATTGCGTAACCTTTTACCGGCAGTTGAAGGTTTAATACACAATTTGCAGATGGTTCGGAAACAAAAAAATTTTTGGTTGTAATTGTTGATTGTTACTGTTTTTGTGGTATTTCATTGGGAATGTCTGTTTGTGTGTCTGTAAACTGGCAGCTTAGACATTGAGCTAGAAAAGGATTTCTTTTCCAGTCCATTTAATAGACACTTTTACTTGCTATTGATTGTTTCAGCTTGCTGTAGAAAGACATTCATTTTCTCTACCTGGATGGGAAAGTCTTTTTGTAATGTTGAAGGACTTTCTGAATTGATATTTAAATGATTATTTTTTCAAAACAGTATTATATGAATATACAATTGTGGTATTGAGTATTTAAACATTTCCATTGGCATCATTATCACTCTCTAGTTTAGATAGGTTTATTTAATGCATGGGGGGGGGGCACAACATGGCTGTTCATATTACTAATGATTTATGAAGGAAATGTATTGGTTGCATTTAGATAATTAACAATGGGGGGAATCATGTTCAACCATTAGTTCTAGGTTGGGATTTTTACTCAAATTGGGGGCATTATTGTTTTTATTGCTTGTTTGAAAACTAATTCTTTTCTTAATTTTTGTGCAACATTGTCTCTGCTTTTCGAAGACCTGAGGATTTTATTGCATTTCAATAAATTGTTTTAATTTTGCTGTGATTTTTCTGTTTATTGCTTAATTTTTGACATAAAATAGTTGTTATAAATGTGTAGTTCACAATTCTTGTAACATGAACTTCCTAGTTTCTTTTTCAATTTTGATCTTTCATCCCTTGTTTGAGTTTGTAAGATTTTCATATTATATTTCAAGTTCTTCAATCTAAAGCAATGATTCTCAACCACTGTGCAGCCAAATTTTTTAAATATTATTAATTATACTCTGAGAAAAATAAATCAGAATAGAATTATTCGATTGTTTTATAGAAATAAACTATTCATAAAATTGTTATTGATCATTTGACAGCACTGAAGGAGAAAGTTATTAATTTCTTCCCAAATTTAGGTATAAAAAAAATTTGATTGGGTTTGTAATCCATTTGGGATAATGGCTATATCTGTATATGAATTAACTTTAAATGAAGAGGCAGAACTTATTTCTCTCTGTAATAATTGAGATTTAATTTTAAAACATTCAGAAGAGTCAATTCATTTCAGATTAAAATTAAAGGCTATTATTTCATGATAGCGAAAAAAACTATAAATACTGTTGCAGTTTTCTACATCTTATTTGTGTGAATTAGAATTTTCAGCATTAATAAATATAAAAATGAAAAAAAGATAAAAACTTTTAAATATAAATGACAAAATGAGAATGGCATTATTATTTTTATGACCACATATAAACAAAATTGTTAAAGATGACCAAGCTCAAATATCCCATTAAATGTACTCTTATAATTAATTGATTAATTACTGAATAAACATTTTGTCTTCGTTGTGCATGTTATTTTATTTAAAATAGAAAATTACTGTCATAAATTATTTTACACAGTATGTTAAAGAAAACAAATTATTTAAACCTTATTTTATTTTTAGTGTGCCTCCAAATTTTGAATTGCTAAAGTGTTACCACAATGAAAAAAGGTTGAGAATTATTGATCTAGAAAATTTAGCTATTATTTCTTGGAAAATTTGAATAACATGTTATTTAAAACTTTGTTTTTTTATTTGGACCTGGTATTATCCAATGCTGTTTTTCAAATCTGTTTTAATGCCATTTACTGTGGTATAACACTGGGTAGTTTTCCATCTAAAATTGTCTTGCTTGTATTCTTTTGATCTATTTTTAGTTTTAGGTAGTGTTAGCATTATGCTTTTTTCTTGTGTGTAACAATCAGATATACTAAAACTTGTGTGCAAAAACCATAATAGGTTTATAAAAATTTATGTTGTGAAATTAGAGAAAATGTTAACTGGTGTTTTCCATTTTTCAGACGTAACTTTTATTACAGCAACATAAAAGAATATTTAGATTTGAAGTGATGTTTTTCTAATTTTATTAATCTGCATTTTCAAAGTTACTACGTATAAGTAATTCAAAATTTTTTTATTTATTTTCCTTGCATTCAGTCATTTAATGTCATGCATATATTAAGCATTGTTTGTTGGTTGAACATTTTCATTTAAAAATGGATTTTATCAACAAGCTTTAACAGGAAATTAAATTTAACTAGCAAAATATAATAAAGTTTGGTTGGGAAAATTGAAAGAAAAATTATTAATATGAATCCAATAGCATGGAGAAAGAAATAATCAAATAGAACAAAGGTTGACAACCTTATAGCTGCAGGTATTGTGCCAAATCAATCTACCAATATGATTTTGGGTGCCATACAGTAGGAAGTATTTGAAACATTTCTATTCCTGCTGCAGTGTACGCGGAGTTAGTGCATGGAAGCAGGGCCAGCTCTAGCAATTTTACCGCCCCGGACAAAAATGAAAAATGCTGCCCCTCTCGCCAAAGTAAAAAAAAAAAAAACTATTAAAAAAGTTAAAAATTGGTCATAAATGTACACGTATAAAACTTGAATATTCCTTGCGAAGAAAAAGAGAGCTAACAGTTCATTTTTTTATATATATTTAGTTTTTAATATATGTATATATATATATATTAAAAACTAAAACATAAGAAATTACCTTTTTTTTTTTCTTCCTGACTTTTAATTTTGAAAACTTTCTGATCAATTTGTTCAGCTATTTCATGTTCGATAGCCAATGTAGCTAAGCCATTTACTCTATCTTTAAAATTTGTGAACTGTAAGAAATTTTTTATTAATTTTAATTTTGAGAAACTAATATCTACACTTGCCAAACTTATTAGCAAAGAAAGTAAAATAAATGCAATAGCAAGATTTGGAACAAATTCTAAAACAGAAATAAATTTTAAAACTTCAACTAGGCTCTCCCCCCCCCCCCCTGCTAAAGCTGAAACTGACATTTTCTCATCTGCTCAATCAAGCGCGTTTACATCCAATGATTCTCCGTCGGTCAACATCATTTCTAAATTTTTAGTTTTTAATTAAAGTTTTAAGGGTATCTCTTAAATCATATATATTGTACAAAAATTGAAAACAATTACTGTCAGTACTCATTAAATTAAGTTTGCATTCCAAGGCAATAACTGCTTCGTCCAATGTACAAAAATAACTCTTTTCTTGAATTTTAATTTAGGATATTCCATCGCATCATCTTGTGCTTCATAATTAAAATTCATATTTTTCCATCGAACTCTGTGACATGGCTGCGTCACCTCAAAGTTAGCAGAGATATCAATTCTTTTGCATCACAGTGCATTTTATCAAAAGTCACATCCTTAAAAAAATCTTTACAATTTCTTGAGAGTTCCATAGTAGATGGCAGATCGTAATATTTTGCTTGCAATAGCTTGCTTATTGGATTTTAATGCAATTAAAGATTTTGTACCAAATAACTGTTAAGTAGAATTTAATAATCCAGAGGCCTCATCTCTTATAGAATTGTCAATTTCAGCATTATTATAAAAACTAAGCATCATAAAAACCTCCCAATTGATAACTTAAGGGTTTAATAGCCTCTATTCAGCTTTCCCAGCTATTTACACTAAGTGGCTTTAAAGTTTTATGCTCTTTATACATTTTAATAATATAACCCAATGCAAATTTGATGGGAAAAAAAATTTTTGGAACTATATTAAAAAAAGTAATGGTTTCTAAGGATGCTTTTGCCATCTCATTAATGACCAAATTTAAAGAGTGGCTACTACATGGCACATAGATTGATTGTGGATTTAACTTTTTTACTTTAAATTGAGCCCCTGATTTCTCGCCTTTCATATTCACTCCGTTATTGTGGGCCTGCCCCCGCATGTCTAATAAATTTAGCCCTAATTTTTTTTTTATGTTTCTCAACTATTAAATTTGAAAGTTCTCTTCCAGTTAATCTTTCAACTGGAAGGAAACAAAAAAAAACTTCGTTAGAGGTAGATTTCTCGATACATGTATACCTTACCATAAACAGGGCCGGACCGTGTGGGCCCTGGGCTAACGATATCTGGGGGCCCCCTATATAATTAAAATTTTTGCCTTTTGCCTAAAAAATTATTGTGCGAAAAAATTTAAAATGTATATAGTTTCTTCTTCCCAAACAATTTAAATACGTTTTAAATAATAACATAATTTACAAAAAAAGAAAAAAAACTTTTCTACACTTTTATGCTGAATATTCTTTTATTTGCTCATCACATTTTAAGCCTTTGGTGAGATCAGTATTAATAGGAAGAAGTGAATAATAATTAAGCCTAGTATTTGTCCTTGTTGTCTTATATTTGTTTTCTATGTAGGGCATTTTAGGGAACGCACGCTCTGCTTCACTGCTAGTAATACAGAGTGTTAGAAAAATCTTTTAAATGATATACAAATTTGGAAAAACCTCAACTAGTTTCTTTTCAAAAATTAAATTGAATATATCACTACAAGTATAGTATTCTAGCTCAGTTTTATATAAATTTTTAATTAAACACCTTCATTTACTAAATGTTGGTCTACATCATCTGATTAGTAATCAGTAATAACACGTACACTCTCCAAATCGACGTTCTCCTTTGATCTTGCAAATCCATCAAAAATTTAATTTCTTACTATATTCTGCTTATATATACTTGACTTCTTCTATTTAAATAAAGGATTAGCTTATCTAACACTACAATAAGCATGTCTCTTTTAAATTTTTCTGTCCCATACACAACTTTTTTTGTGAATTTATCTGCAAATTTTGAAATAATTTCACATCTCTATATTCTGTTTCTACACTAGGATTTAATTTTTTGGCTACTTCTTGATACTCCTTTAGTTTTTGATCTGATTCACATTGCTTATAAATGTTTTTAATGACATAATTAACTTATTCCCTTCACAGATGTCCAAACCCCAAGAATCTGTAATTCTTTGTTAACTGAATTAAATCTTTCTAAAATTTCTTCCCAAAATATAATTAAAATGGCATTTTAGAGTTTTGTTAAAAACTTGAAAAATAAACTTATTGCCTATTTTTGAAAATTAATTTTATTATTTTCATTGTCACTAAATGTCTTAAGAATATTCATGTTTTTACAATAATTATCTTTTGAGGCTTCAAAAGGATCGTAGTGACAAGACCATCTGGTCTGACTTAAACTTTTTAAGGGGGGGGGGGTAAATTTCAGTTTAATTTCATGATTTAAAAGTTTCTACCTATAGGTCGAAATAGAAAAGCAAACATATATTTGTTGTACTAAACCAAAAAAGTTCACGGTTTCAGTAGCAACCTTAACTGATTCTGCACAACTAGATTCTGATAATCTGCAGCACACGGCACATAATTAGCGAATTTATTTATTTTTTTCTTTTAGAAGAGCTTGCACACTATTATATGGACCGGACATATTGGCAGCGTTGTCAAATGACTGTCCCCTACAATTATCCAATAGCAGTCCATTTGTTTCTAAAAATTCTAGTAGATAATTAAACCTGTGTGATTAATAATCTTAATTAATGAGACACATCTTTCATATACTTTCCCTCCCCTCAGGGGGCTCACCTTCTTTGGGTGAGTACGGGTGTCACAATCCCGAGGTGCCCTAGTGATCTTTTGGCAAGGGCTCACTCTCTTGTGATTACGGGTTTCGCGCACCCGCCTCTCCCGAACGATCTTTACTTCTTTACTTTCACCTTTATTTCTCCCACTTCCTTTTCCGCCATAGTTAAAAAGAAAACACTGGTTTTTATTTCCTAAGTATACATATCCAGGAATTTCATTTTATGGTTTATACCCTTAGTGGGTCTTGCTTTATTGATTTTTTCCTTACATATTATCTTTAATTTTACCTGCGACGAAGTCCTGTGGCAGACCAGGACTGAGTGGAATGAAGTTGAGTCTGATGGTTTTTTCACAACTGGTATGACGACACAACAGACTGCTCTCTGGGAAAACTGGCACTTGGAGCGAGGTTTTAAACTTCTGAGGACCTTTGGACTGGTGAGGTGGGGTCTTGGAGGAAGCGGCCATGTAGAGGGTACCGGAGAAAAACTGAGTTTTGCGTCTCAGACCGTCAGATAGTACAGGAGCCCGGGGCAGCCTAACCAGCATGTCCTGGCTCCTCTATCAGCTGGTGTATAATCTCGCCTGCCTTGTAGCTCCAGGTGGTGCCTGGATGGGGTCCTGCATTGCAGAACGAGGGGCTCTCCCGAGGCCACTGCTGGTTGCTGAATCTAGGGTTAGGCCCCGCCAAACTGGTTCTCTGAAAATCAAAAGGGATTCTCCTTCTCCTTTCTCAAAAACAAAATCAAAATACAAAAAAATAAGGAAAAAGGTAAAAACGCTTTCTTTAAAATCCCCAACCCAACACATGGTGGTCAGCCCACCAACTCTCAAACTTGCTCCGAATCTTTTCCCAAATTTATTGTTCTTCATGCAACTGATAACAGGAAACTTTCCAATGCTTCACCTTTTCTTGTCTCTAAAGCTGTACAAGGTTCAGCTGGTTCTGTGAAATCTATAAAAAAATTACCATCCTGTGATTTACTGATAGAAACAGCAACACAAGCACAATCAAATAATCTCCTACAATGTACAAATCTTTCAAACATTTCTATTACTGCTACTCCTCACAAAACACTCAATTCATCCAAAGGAGGGATTTACTGCCCAGATCTGATACCTTTACCCGATTCTGAAATTGAAGAACAGCTAGCTTCTCAAGGGGGGGGGGGAGGCTATCAGAAGAATAACTTCCATAAAAGACGGTAAAATTGTAACTTCTCCATTATTTATACTCATATTTTCTAAACATACATTACCAGAAAACATACTAATTGGTTACTTAAACATTAAAATAAGACCTTACATTCCTAACCCTCTCGGATGTTTTCAGTGTCAAAGTTACGGTCATGGAACAGCTTCTTGTCGCAGCGTTGCTACCTGCAATAAATGCAGTAGTACGGAGCACGCCAGCGAAGCATGTACGACAGAACGGAGAAAGTGTGCAAACTGCAAGGGGGAACACGCTGCTTATTCCAAAATCTGTACAAAATGGCAGCAAGAAAAAGAAATACAAAGAATTAAAGTACTTGAAAACCTTTCGTATTCTGAAGCAAAGAAACGGGTGGTCAATATCTTACCACCTCGAACTTCCAGTTCTTATGCTAATGCAGTAATGACCAACACAAAATCGAAAAAAGATACTGCAACTCAAACAGACATAGGAACTCAAACAGAAATTAGCAACATAGAAACACCAACAAACATTGACAACTTAACTTCTGAATCTCATAAAGATTCCCCAAATAGCACAAAAACCCATTACAAATAACTTAATTGAACAAGAAACAACTCTATCTCCCCCTGAAACATCTTTCACGGACCTAGAGTCCTTAAACCTAGACAAACGGTCTCCTGAAACATTGCACCTCTCAGTACCTTCCGATACTGAAGATTTGATGGAAATAGACAAAATTTCTACCAAACGGCCAGCTACTGGCAATGTCCAGGAAGCTGCCAAAATACTGAAGCCATCAATTCGAATAGAATCTGGTGGAATTCAAACCACCAAAGAAGTAGAAGACGTTATGCTTCTCTGTAAAAAAGGGAAAGACAAAGCTATTTACCAATAAAGTACAACTCCGAAAAGCCTAAAGGCTCTCCGTAGCTGAAGTATTAGTAAAATAATTCAGTGGAATTGTCGTGGTCTCTGGAAAAACTTAGAGGATTTAAAATCGCTATTGAATGAACATTTACCTGTGTGCGTGGCTCTGCAAGAGACGCTTTTAAAACCATCATGCACATCCAACATACAAGGATATTCCATTCTTCGGAAGGACTGCAATACGGGTGAAAGAGCTTGTGGTGGCGTGGCTCTACTCATCAACCACGCGACACCCTTCTCCCATGTCCTAATTCGCACGTCACTTCAAGCTGTTGCAGTGCAGGTTTCTATTTTTTCTACAGTTACAGTCTGTAAAGTATACCTACCACCCAACGCACCCTTGAATTTTAGAGAACTCCAAGAGCTTATAGATCAACTCCGATCACCATTCATCCTTTTGGGTGACTTCAATGCTCATCATTTGCTATGGGGCTGCCAAGATGTGAATTCTAGAGGAAAAGTCGTCGAAAAGCTTCTTACAGAACTTGACCTCACCTTGTTAAACGACGGCTCTAACACCTATTTTCATTCTCCAACCCAATCATTTAGCGCAATTGATTTGTCCATATGCTCTCCATCATTGCTATTAGATCTGACATGGAGTGTCCTTGGAAACCCCTTAGGTAGCTATCACTTCCCAGTGGTAATATCTTACGCTTCACCAATTGCGTGTGCGACTCTTCGCCAACCACGGTGGAAGTTCGATCAGGCAGACTGTGAAACTTTCAGGACCCAAGCAGATATAACAGAAGACATGGTAAGCTCTGGCTCAATAGATGAAGCGGTATCTTTAGTAACATCTTGTATCCTATCTGCAGCTAATAATGCAATTTCACAACCATCCTCTAAACCCCGTTTCCCCAAACCTTGGTGGAACAAAGAATGCCAAATGGCAAAAAAGGATAAAAACAAGGCTTGGAATCGGTTTCGACGTTACCCTACTCCTGACAACATGATTGCTTTTAATAAAGCTCAAGCACGTGCCAGGAAAATCCACCGGCAACGTAAAAGTGAATCGTGGATAAAATATGTTAGTAACATCACATGTTCAACCTCAAGTAAAGAGGTTTGGAAAAAAATCCGTAAGCTCAGTGGAAAATACAGTGCTAGCCCTGTCTCCATGCTTGTATGCAATGGAGTCTCTATCAATACCATCCCTGAAATTGCCAACACTCTTGCTGAGACCTTCGCTAAAACGTCTAGTTGCGACAACTATACCCCCGCATTTCAAGCGCTAAAGCGTCGAGACGAGAGGATGAAGTTGAATTTTTCCTTTTCAAACAAAGAAGGCTACAACTCCCCGCTAACACTCCTTGAACTTCGCGTAGCCCTGCATCGCTCGGGTAACACAGCAGCAGGTCCAGACTGGCTACACTACATTATGTTACGGCATCTATCCGAAAGTTCTATCCTCTCCCTTCTATTATTGTTCAATTGCATCTGGGAAATCCCCACATAGTGGTGTCATGCCCACGTTTTACCGTTTCCAAAGCCTGGTAAAGATCCAACATCAGCAAATAATTACCGCCCTATTGCCCGCACAAGCTGATGGAGCGCATAGTTAATGCGAGGTTGATGTTCCACCTTGAGTCACATAATCTCCTTGCACCACTTCAAAGTGGATTTCGGAAATCAAGATCGACCACAGACAATCTCATTCGGCTAGAGACTTCCATCAGAGAAGCTTTTGTCAAGAAACAGTATAACATCTCTGTTTTCTTTGACATCAAAAAAGCCTATGACATGTCTTGGAGGTACGGCATTCTTAGAGATCTTATGCAATGGACATCAGAGGGAATTTGCCAGTTTTTATAAAAAATTTTTTAAACCATTGTTCTTTCCAGGTACGCCTGCGTTCATTTTATTCAAATATTTTTATCCAAGAACAAGGTGTCCCGCAAGGGTCTGTTTTAAGCGTACTTTTATTATTAAAATTAATAGCATAACCCATCATATAAATCAGGGGATTCAGTGTTCTCTATATGTGGACGATGTACAAATATCGTACTCGTCTAAATTCCTCAATGTTGCAGAACGACAAATTCAGACCACTATTAACAACTTCACTAAATGGGCTGAACAGAACGGTTTTGTTTTTTCAACAGAAAAAACGGTTAGTGTTGTATTCAGTCGAAAGCGTGGGGTTTTTCCAAACCCTGCGCTTTTTATTGGTAGAAGCCTCATTAAAGCTGTTAAGGAGTTCAAATTTCTAGGTCTTATATTTGACCAATCTCTCAGATTCCATCGTCATTTAAAAGATCTCAAAATCAGAAGTACCAAGGCCCTAAACATCCTCAAAGTATTAGCAAATACTCGCTGGGGAGCAGACCGAACATCCTTGCTTTGCCTCTACAGAGCTCTGATTAGATCAAAACTGGACTATGGATCTGTGGTCTACAGTTCTGCGTGCAAATCTCTTTTGAAGATCTTGGATCCAGTACATCATCAAGGCTTAAGACTTTGGGAGCCTTCCTTACATCACCGGTTGAGTCCCTCTATGCTGAAGCCTACGAACCCCCATTAGATTTGGGGAGAAAGTATTTATGTTTGAACTATTTTATGAAAATCCAATCAATGAAAACAAATACTGCATACTCCTATTTTTTCAATTTTAGCCTTTATGATTTTAAGAGTCATCGTTCATCCCTAACTTACTCGCAACCTTTTCACTTTAGAATTAGAGACCTGATTAATGACTTAAATCTGAACATTGGAAGAATTGCTCTGTGCAAGATTTCTGAGATGCCCCCTTGGAAAGTGATTTATCCTAAGGTTGATTTTACCCTGTCATACTATTCAAAAGCATGCACTCCTGTGAGTACATACAGAACACTGTACTTGGAACACAGAGAGCTTTTTTCCGACTATGAACCTATTTTCACGGATGGCTCAAAGTCTGAATCCCATGTTGGTTCGGCATTAGTTTCTCTGAGCACTGTAATTACAGATGCTCTACCAATTTCAGCATCCATTTACACTGCTGAACTTCATGCTCTAAGAATAGCTATGGAACATATTTCACTATCACGTGGTAAAAAGTTCATTATTTACACAGACTCCCTGTCAGCCCTTCAAAGCATTGTCTCTTTACATTCATCGTCTCATCCCATCCTTGTGGACATCACATATGCTTTGGCTAATCATCTTAAGAAGGAAGATATCAGATTTTGTTGGATCCCAGGACATGCCGGAATAACTGGAAATGAACTGGCTGATACAGCTGCACGATCAGCGACAGGCTCTTCAGAAAGGTTCCCTATTCCGCACTCTGACTTAAAAGCTTGTTTATGGCAGAAACTGCAAAGTGTATGGCAATCAAACTGGGACCAACAAACTGAAAATAAGTTGCATAGCGTCATGCCCGTTCTTGCTCCAACTGGGCCATCATCAAGCAACTGCTGTGAGCAGGTGATATGGACTAGACTACGCCTAGGGCACACTCGCCTAACGCATAGGCATCTTCTGTTTGGTGAACCACCACCCTATTGCGAGATATGTAATGTCCCCCTATCGGTGAAACACATACTCTGTGATTGTCCACATTCAAATCATCTTAGACATCGGCTTTTTAACTCTGTTGATTTTACTATATCCAGTATTTTAAACAATAGCACCAATTCCTCACTTGTGTTTAAATTCCTAAGCATCAAGGGTTTTATTCATCATATCTAATTTTAATCTATAGATTCTAAGAAAGGCGTATATAGACTATGCCCGACTAAGGCTTTATGGCCTGCAAATCTTTTTTAACTGTTCTTATTGTCTCTCTTGGCGCATTATGATCTAAATTGGTCTATGCGCCATAAAAAAAGAGAAAAAAAATCAAATTATACTTTTTCTTGAAAACAATATTGTGGTATAATAGCAAGTTAGTCATGGTGGGACAAATCTGCTGTTGAATCCATCACTATTGAATAGTGCTTTGTGTCATTGTTATTTGAGTTATAATTTGTTTAAAGATTTGCTTGCCCATGTTCTCAACTATTTGCTCATACATTGTTTTTGATAAGTATGATATTAATGATTTTGGTCGAAATTCTCGCAGTTCAATATGTTCACGAATGAATGAGTCGAACTCTACTAGCAGTTTCAGGGTACCCATAAAACTACCATTATGAGGAGAACCAAAAACTTCCTCGGTACCTCCAAATCAGCGATGCTCAACCTGTGGCCCACTGTACCATTCTGATTGACCTGGTCTAGGTCCGTTAAAATAACAAATTCAATTATCTAAGAATAATGTATTAAAAATTTAGCGAGAAATTTATCAATCAAGCAATCAAGTCTATCAATTTTGCTATCGACGTCGTGCTGGTACAAATTGTGAAATAATTTTTTTTCCTTTTTGTAATTGTAATGGTTAGTGATAACAAATAGCAATGCAGTAGCGACCATTTTATAGGTGTAACTAATTTTTAACTAACCCTCATGTCTGAAAAATATTTGCTATTTCATGACGATTGGGATCTTTCGTAGAAAAAAACATACATGGATCAACAACTTGTTTGATTCGTCGTGAAGATGTTATATAGAAAAATATAATTTTGCTTGTCACTATACTACTAAACACAAATCTTTCAATGGCTCTTATTTTTGAGGATCCATTTAAAGACGAGATAAATTAGTTTTCTTAAAAAAACCCTTTGAAACAGCAATAATATTTTGCAGGTCGTAATGTCCCAAAAACGCAGAGGTAACAAAAGCCTCCTATAAAATTTAATACATTATATATATTGACAAACATATGAAATTGTTAATGATAAACTTAAGAATTATTACAGAAAATGTTAGAGTGTTTCTTAAATGCTCCTGATGTACTCTTTGATGAATTCAGTTATTTGTTCAGATATTTTTTTTTAAAAAATCAAAAAATATTTGAATAAATTTTAAACAAAAATGCACTATAAGGCAGACAGTTTAAACAGATAATACTGACTTCAGTCTGTAATTCAATAAAAACTCTTTGCTGCCACATCCTGCGTTTGATAAATTAATATCTGAAATAAAAATATGTAAGGCTTTGTCAATAGAAACAAATAAAATTATCCAAGTTCTTGGCAGCTTTATTTTTATGATAGTAGAATGCAGACAAGGGGCTTAGGATCATTGATTAACGGAAATTGAAAAATTCCCCCGTAACTGGGTAAAAAGTGAATGAAACCTACATTTTGTGAGTTTTGTTTGAAAATTATGAGATTTTTTATATTTTGACCAATTTTTCACATTTTAAATGTCCTTGATTTTATAGCTTCCCCCTCTCCATTAATCCTCATCTTGCGGCCCGCATAAAATACACTTTAGATGTATGTGGCCCTGCATAAGAAACGGTTGAGTACCCTTGCTCTAAATGCTAAACCTCTTGTAGCCAAATACTTTACTACCGCAATAACACGTTTGAGGACATTGTGGTAATATTCTGTATCTTTTCTTAGCTGCTCCTGTAACTTTTTATGTAAAACAGTCTTATATTCTTTTCGTGTCAACCAAACTAACATTGAATGTGTTCAATAGAATTTTCATGATTTTCTAAACAGCTTGTTAAGTGTTTCCAATCAGAGAAGACGGTTGTGTATTAAGAATTTGTTTTAGAAAAAGTTTGCAGGTCAAACAGAAAACACTACCAATACTAGTTGAATAACAAAGCCAAGATCTTTCCAGCACTTTGCCATTTTTAAGTTTTTTTAATGAAATGATTATTAGAAAATGATCTCTTTTGCTCTTTGCATTCTCTTAGGGAAACAGAATATATATTGTTTGGATCTTTATTTTGAAAATAACTCATTTCATGTGAAGGGATATAATCAATAAAATTATTACTTAGCAATTTAGGTCACGAACCTACATGAATAATCCTAATCTTTTTACTCCGTGTCTTCATACTTAAAAATTTTTGAATGTGTATTTGTACTTACTTTTTACCTGAAACCAATAAACAGGTGTGTAAGTATCTTTTAATTTCAGATATTATGCATAGGACACAGCACCAAATCAGTATAATATTGTAACTTAGAATTATTATTACACACAAATAAATGGCTACAGAAATAGTGCCACTACGTTTGTATAAATGCTCTATGCTCACCGGTGCCCCTCTAAGATAGTCTCTGTCTATTAATTACACAAGACTTCAAAATTAAAGTTTTGGAAAAGTACAAAAGAGGTTTTCAGTGATTTTTATATTATTTAGTGTGCTGATTTCGAAAATGACTTACATTTTCCCCATCACATCAGGATTTTTTGTAAAATCGATATTTTTGCTAAAACCCTATTTGAAAAGAAATTCTCTAAAATAATTTAGCCTGGGCAATTTGGCAACAGTGGTTTTTATCCAGTTAAATCTTTGTAAATATTGGTTCTTGATGAGGTAAATTAACTTCTCAGTAATTAGATGAATAGTGAGTGAGTGAATATGAACGTCACACTGTTCAGCTACACGAGAGATTTTGGCGATAGACCTTGTAATTTTGAACTATGGTCAAGTGACGAGGACGACACCTGAGCTGGCACCCCCTATCCTAACTATCACACAACACATACAGGAGAACGTTTGAGTTCTTGACAGATTTAACATGCATCGCCCCCCCCCTACACGGAGGATCTTCAGCAGCACTAGTCTCGAACTCATGGCATGCCTGCCATGAGTCCGTTACCTTGACCACTAGCAATCAGATGAAAACCATTGTTTCTAGACCTCACAGGTTGTCTCTGGTCATGAGAAAAACAAGAAATTCCCTTGAGGTTTAGACATTTTACATCCAATTATGGTGTGGTTTCTAAAAGAAAATCACCAGCATACTATTTTAATTTGTTTTTATTATGGTATTTACATAAAATATATAGATTTTCAGAACTGATAATTTTAAATTTCCGCGTATTCGATGGTAGGACGGAAAAACAAAAGTCAATTGCTCTTGCTCTCGAAAATAAATTTGGTATGGTATTTCGAGTATTTTATTTTTGATTTGTGTGTATTTTTTTACTGGTTTATTATTGTACTATTTCAATTGTAAGCACGTCTTCTGTTTGTTATCTTCAACAGGGAACGGGGGGCCCTGGGCTGCAGCCCATACGTAGATCCGCCCTTGACCATAAATGTCATTTGTTCGATCTTTCTGGCATCAGGGGCGCAATCTAAAATAATCGAATAATATTTAGCTTGTTTAATTTTATGAACAATGTATAATTTAATATTCTCATATAAAAGAGAAATTATCTCGTTCTGAATATTTTTCCCTAGATAGTGTACTTTAACTTCCTTTTCCAAATTTTCCATAAAACAACAACGTATTTTTAAATTTGGTCCAAATGCTGCACTTAAAATTTGCCACCCCGGACATGGGTCTGGTTTGTCCGCCCCTAGAGCCGCCCCTGATGGAAGTCAGAATATAGATTTAGTTTTATTATACCTTAAATATGCATTATTTAAATATATCTATCATTATAAAAACAAACAAAATATAACTATTCAACTTAAATAAAAAAAATTAATTGTACATTTATTATGTATCTTTTGAACATATTTATTGAAATAAATAAACATGAAATATAAGTATTCCTCTTATATTATTAAAGAAAAAAATACAGTGGGATCTCTATATAATGTAGTCACTAAATCCTGAAAAAAAATTTGTTACATGTAAAATTCACTATATAGAGGTTAGTCTTTAAATTTCCTTTATAAGCCTCATAAAAAATATTTTAAATTCATTAGCACAAAATATTAAAAAAGTAATTATTCGCACCATTTTGAAAACGATGCAGATGTTCGTAATATGGAGGTTCGACTGTATATTAATTCGAACCTTGTCTCTGCACAGCTCTATTTTATTTTTTAATATCGGGTATGATTTGTGTGTGTGCGGCTTTCAATTTGCCACAATTCTGTGCATTCAGTTGTTTAGCAAATGCTTTGAGGACTCAAAATATCCTTCATATGATATGTAGAACCAAAAGCAGAAAAACCAATCATAAAGCAGAGTGTATGCAATTAAATCTCTGCGTTAATGACATCCAACATATAAAAAAGGTCACCAATTTATTGCTCAAAATCTTTCAATTTTATGGGAATTCCAAAAATTTTGCTTTCCATAATTCTGAAGAATTCTTTGCTCAATAAGCTCCTTTTCAAAATTATCAACTTGTAATCTATACAAATAAATAAAATTGAAGTGTCTGTTTGTAATTTCAAATTAGCAGCTTTTTACTTAATGCACTAAAAGTATATACGGTACTCATAACAAAAAACCAATTTTTAATATTTTTGTCTGTCTGTCTGTCTGTTTGTTCCGGCTAATCTCAGAAACGGCTGGTGCGATTTAAAAAATTCTTTCACTAATGGAAAGCTACATTAACGGGGAGTAACATAGGCTATATTTTATTCCCGTATTCTTACGGGAACGGAAATTATACGGGTGAACGTGAAACTGAATGCCAAGATGAACGCCAAGCTGAGCTAATGAAGTCGTTGTTTTGGTTACTGGCGACCGATGCTGTTCATGAGACATAATAGTGTTACGCGCACATGTTAATATGCTGACACGTGCCATACTTTTTTTTTTTTATGAAAGGAGAATCTCACTGTTCAGTTAAGTAGAGCATCGGCTGTTTCGGATGCACTTCTAAAAATAATAAATCAAGGCTTCATAAGCAAAAAGCAATGCAAGAAACAAAAAATTGATAAGTTTTACGTTTAGTTTTAATCCTTTCTTTTTTTTTTATTTACATTTTTAGTCACATTTAAACAATAGTTATTATAATCCCAATCTATATCTATACAAATAAATAAATTGAAGTGTCTGTTTGTAATTTCAAATTAGCAGCAATTGTTTGCGGGGGCAGGGGTTTAAGGGGCGTCAGAAATTCCGATTTTTAAGTTATTAGACGTACAGTCTTGAAACTTAGTAAGTAGATTCCTCTCATAGGGTAGAGATACGCTACAAAATGGGTTTCGTGAAAATTGCCCTCAAGTGGCGTTGCGGGACTTGAGGGGTGTTATAGATAATTATTTCCATTTTTAAACTATTAGACGCACATTCTTTATATTTGATAAGTAGATTTCTTTTATAGCGTAGAGATCAGCTATAAGAAGGTTTTGTGAAAACAGACCTCTAAATGGCGTTGCGGGGGATTTAGTGGCGTACTAGATAAATATTTTCGTTTTTAAACTACTTCACCTCCCTGCTTGAAAATTGGTAGGAATGTTTCTTTCATGGAGTAAATATCCGCTACAAAACAGGTTTGGGAAAAATTGACCCTCAAGGGGTGTTAAGGGCAGATATAAATAATTATTTCCATTTTTAAACTATTAGACGCTCAGTTTGAAATTTGGTAAGCAGATTCCTCTCATAGGATAGAGATACACTAAAAAATGTGTTTTGTGAAAATCGACTCCTAGGCCGCGTTGCGGAGGTTCAAGGGGCGTTATTGATAAATTTTTTTTGCATTTTTAATTTATTGGACGCACAGTCTTCAAATTTTGCTAAGCAGATTTCTTTCATAGTGTGCAATTCCCCTACAAAATTGGTTTTGTGAAAACAGACCCAGAAGTGGCGTTGCGGGGGCTCAAGTGGCGTTATAGATAATTATCCCCATTTTTAAACTATTAGACGTACAGTCTTGAAATTTGATAAGCAGATTCCTTTCGTAAAGTAGAGAACCGCTACAAAATGGGTTTCGTGAATATCAACTACTAAGTTTAATTTCGGGAGATTAAGAGGCGTAATTGATAAATATTTCCATTTTAAACTATTTGATCATCCTGCTTGAAAATTGGTAGGCATGTTCCTTTCATGGAATAGAGTTCCCCTAACAAAGAGTAAACCGAAAATTGACCCCCAAGGAGGGTTGCGAGGGGTCAAGAGGAGTTACAGAAAAAAATTCCTGTTTTTAATTGTTAGACCCATATACTTGAAATTTGTTAAGCATGTTTCTTTTGTTGAATACGAATCCACTAAGAATGTATTTTAAACAAATCAAGTTCTGGGGTGTGCAGGGGGTTACTGGGACGTATTGACAAAATTACTTTTTTCGAGCTACAAGGACTATAATAATGAAATTTGGTTTGCATTTTTCTTTTGTTGAGTTGAAATCCGCTAAGAGCGGTTATTTTGGAAAACGGCTCTCAACGGGATTACTGAGATATTGATAGTAAAACTTTTGTTTTTTTTCTGTTAGATTTAGACTTGAAATTTGGCTTGCATGTTCAATTTACGGAGTAGAGATCCACCGAAAATTGGTTTTGCGGGAATCCACTTAGTTTTTGGGTTACGAAAGAGCAAACATCATTCTATGCTTCAATTTTAGAGATTTTTAGAAAACACAAATTAGATGAGTTCTGCCCCCTTTTTTTTAAAAAACAGGCGACAGTTACATGTATAAGTATATTTTTCAATACAATCGAATTCTTAATGCAGGACTTAGATATCAATAATTTATACATATATATAAGTAGTAAAAATTTATAAAACATCATGAAATTCCCAGCGAAGCGGGCGGGTAACAGCTAGTCCATTCTAAAATTGACTTATTTGTAGTGCTTCTGAGAATTGTACCACATGCTGTAGGTTGCTGATACCTGCTTAAGAACATATTTGATGCAATACCAAATCGTATGGTTTGTCATTAAAAAGTATTGGATAATGTAGTATAATGTTTTTAATTATAATTGTAATAGCCATTAAAGAGAAAAAAATACCGAAATACAATATCAAATATCTTTGAGGATTAATCTAATGATTTTAATTTTGGAGATTTTTTATAAGCTGGCATAGTTATATATTGCTACTTGTTATATTTTTTATACGAGAGTATCATTTTTTTGTGAATTGTAAAAACATATGAATTAAAAATTAAGATTTTATGTTGTAAACCTGTTGTCAAAAAAATTTGTTTTAATGTATTTGTTTCTTTTTAGTGAATGGTATTCACATCATTTCCCAGAGTTAATCAAAATTGTACCTGATAATACACTGTATATGAAATGCATTCAGGTTATTAAGAACCGTAGAAATTTATCGGAAGATGTTGAAGAACAGTTACAAAATTTATTAAATGATCCTGTGAAAACTGAAAATGTATTAGAATTGGCTCGCAGTTCAATGGGTTAATATTCTTTTTTTTTTTTCTAATCTTATTTATTTTTCTTAATTTTAAACTGTATTTTTTCCCATATCAGCCTTTATTTTACCATTTTTTAACATTTAAATTATGTTTTTTTAAAATTTGTTTTAGGCATGGATATATCCGAGCTAGATTTGCAAAATGTGTTTATCTTTACTGATAGAATTCTTGGTTTAACTAAGCGCCGAAAACAGTTAGTAGATTATTTGAAATCAAAAATGCATCATGTGGCCCCTAATCTTGCTGCTCTTATTGGAGATTTTGTAAGTTTTATGCAATTTTTTATGTCATTATGTTTTTCAGAATGTAGAAATTGCACCCCTTATTTAAAGTTTGATATCTTTTATGTGATATGCAAAAATTTTAGTAATTCTTTTCATAATGTCTGAATGGATTAAATGTTAAGAAAGTAATGTGTAATGCCATTAATTACCATGTGATAAAATCAAAGATTATTTAGCAAACACTGCCATTAGTTTCTAGGAGATCATCAGTTTTTACTACTAAAATTTCCATTATTTTCACTATTTTTTAATTTGTAATAGATACTATAGCTTTTTCCCACAAAATAATATTTTACCTTCGGAAATTTTTTCTAAAAATAGTTATAATGTGCAATTATGGTTTGAAAAAAATTCCACTTTGGAATGCTGTCAAAATTTTCAAAAAATGTTTACAGAGATGAACTTACCCTTCTCTCTCTATAAAATTTTTTCTCCTTTCTTATTACGATTACTATTAAAAGGAAGTATATAATTTTGTAAAACAGTTTTTGCATATGTATTATTCTTTTTAATATTTATGTTCTAAGGACAAAGTAATGCAACAAGATTATTTTAATTTTTTTTAAAGGTTGGAGCTCGTTTGATTTCTCATTCAGGTAGTTTGATTGGACTTGCTAAGCATCCAGCTTCAACTGTACAGATTCTTGGAGCTGAAAAAGCACTCTTTAGGTGATAAATATTCTAATGACTTTCAAGCAATTCATTCTGTTTCAAATATTAGGTATACCAAAAAGTTCTTTCCATTTTGGTTTAAACAAGTATTGGCATATTCTTTTGATTATATTTGGATCTCTTTTTATCATTAAATGTGTACATGCTAACCTAGCAAATCAACCAAAACAAAATTGATGCATGTTAGTGTTAAGTGATAAAGTTAATTTATTCTACAGTGTTTTGTATAAATTCCAACAGGGGAGAAATGCTATATAATTGTGTGTAAATTTATTGAAAGTGTTTGGTGAAGATACAATTTCTGATAGATCAGGCAGAAGATTGTTAAAAAAATTTCTTTGGTGATTTCAACTTTTCTAATAAACTGCTTTTTTTTCTGGAGCAAAATCCTATTTTTATAGTATCAGGTACTGTGAAAAGTCCCGATTCAGCTCAGCATAGCATTTCGGACCATATTCAGAATTTATGATTAATATGGAAATATTTGTGAGATGCGTTCCACATTAGTGAGAAAAATTTGAATGGCTGTGTCATCGTATGCACATCTCCGCTTGCACAAACCAAAATTGAACCCATCTTGAACTAGATGATAACTGGGGATGAAAGTGATTACCTATTAAAACATCAGAAAGAAAATGGCATATATGAACTAGGAAAATCTGCTCCTCCACCTCTAAACCAAAGTTGAACTTGAGTAAAAGAATGTTATGTGTGTGCTGGGACGTTTGAGGATCATTGTATTTTTGAACTGTTGGAATTGAACGAAAAGTTGAATTTGGAAAGGTACTAACAGCTACTGGGTAAGTTAAAAACAGCTCTTCAACAAAAGAGGTCAGCAAAGTTCAATTTTGGTTGGACATCATACTGCTTCATGTTTGTGCCAGGCCACATATTATTTTGGGGACTTGTCAGAAACTCACAGAACTAGTGCAGAAAATTCTGTCACATCCACCATACTCTCCAAACCTAGCACCCTCTGATTATTTCTTGTATCTGTCCTTAAAAAATTTTAAAACAAACATATCAGACAAGCACTGATTTAATTTTTCACTGCTGAGGATAAGGTATTTATTTAAAAACAGGATATACAAATTGTGTCGTCATGCTGGCAAGAAGTCCTAAGTAAGGATGCCAGTTTTATTATTCTCTAAATTTTATTCAAGTTATGAATAATTTATCATTTTGTTTTATTCTAAAAATGGGCAGAACTTTCTGGTAAACCTAATAATTATAAAATAAAGAATTTATTTATTAACACTATTTAGTTATGTTTTTAGTCTTAAAAATTTACTTTATAAGAAACTTGTAGTTTGATTTCTCAAACAATGCTAAATGCAAAGTTTTTAAATTGACTTGAATAAATTTTATTAACCTCTTGCATGAATTTTTGTATAAATATTTGTCATTTAATGTAATGAAAAAATAACGTATGCATTTATTTCATAGAAGTTGGTGGAGTATAATTTATCAGTTACATTATAATTACTTTTTATGAAAAAAGATGCATTTTGTGAAATTGCCAAATAGCTTTTAATATGTGAACTGCTTATTGTATTTTCCAAATCTTTCCCTTATTCCTCTGCTCAGAAATTGATGTCTGATTTGTTTTCTTTTATTAGGGCAATTAAAACTCGTGGAAATACTCCAAAATATGGTCTTTTATTTCACTCTTCATTTATTGGAAAAGCACCGAAGAATATCAAAGGTCGTATTTCCAGATTTTTAGCTAACAAATGCTCTGTAGCCTCAAGAATTGATTGTTTTCGTGGTACGTAAATTTAAGACAAAATATCAATTTAATTGAATGTTAAAGCTTGTTCATAATCTATAAAGATTGAAAAATCTTATTGTTTTCATTTTAAAATTTGCAATTTTTCAAACTCTTAAAACTGTTAAAAATATTCTTATCCTAAAATGAATAAAAGAAATATCTGAACTTTTTATGCTAAGTAGTTTCTTACTAAATTCTAGTTTGACATGAAACAAACTTTTTGTGTATGTCATATGATTGGTCTCGAGTTTAATCCTCCAAATTTACATTAATTTTCAATAAATTCCTTGTTTCTCAATTGAATGTTGAGAGAGATAACCTTGAAATAAACCAATTTACTCCTGCAACTTTATTCTTTAGAAAATTTTTATATAATTTTCTCCCAATGGATTTTTTAGCCTGTTAAATTCTTTTTGCATAATGTTATTAATTTTTAAATAATTCTTAATTGTTTTGTATTTCTCAGAATATAACTTTTCTTTTATTAAAAAAAATGTATGTAACTCATTATCTTGTGTCAAGGTCAGCTCCGACATTATACCTCATCTCACTCTTAATGCATTTCTTTGCCAATGAAATGTAATGCAGATTTTCTCTCAGTGGATCTTCCAGTTAATTTTGTTAGACTGTGCAAAATAAAATCCTAATCCTTTTAAATGATGTAAAAATTGCTATAATTATGTAAATTTAATTTCTTAATTTTGATGAGAAAATAACAGTGCATTGCAGAAACTCCCAAAACTACTGTCTTTATTTAGTAAGTTCAATGTTAATTTAAAAACAGGAAATCAGATTATGCATAATCTCATTAAACTTTGGCCTTTTAAGACTCTTTACTATATCATCTTTCTCTACATTCTATTGCAGTAACTTAGAGTACATAAATTTTATCACTTTTCTGGTATTTCAAGTAATAGAAAATTTTAAAATTTGATTGTATTTTCTAAAGGTTAATTGTATTCTTAAGTTGGATTGGTAAAACTCACCTGGTTGTTATTTTCTTGTATTTATAGTGGTGGCCAGAATTGTGGACACTTTTGGAAGTTTTTGCTTATTAAAATTGTGTGTTTATAGAAAATGTTACATTTCACAAAATACAAAGTTGTATATATCATTTTGATGAGAATTTAATACCAAATTCAGTACTATAAACAAAATTGAAATGTTTGCAATATGAAAAAAGTTAAGCTGCTATAATTACCAATTTACATTAGATATTGATTATAGCAGTAAGTTATCTGTACTTAAAAGGGCAGCCTTTATTTCTTATTACATGGATGTTTCATTGAGCTGACAACGGTCTTAAGCTCTTCCTTCATTATTTTATGCCAGGAAACAATTATAGCCTCAATTAATTCTCTTATTTGATGGATGCCTTATTTGTGGACAAGAGTTTTTAAATTGTAAAGTTTCACAAGTTTTTGATAGGATTGAGATCAGGACTGTTTCCTGGCCAGGGCAACAATTCAATGCTCTTGGTACCAATTTTTCAATAATTTTGCTATGTGGCAGGGAGCAGAATCCTGACGAAAAATAAATGAAACATTGTTAGGAAAGAGATCCTTGCTCGAATGTATAAGTTTGGTTTCTAGAATAGTGTCATTTCATTTTCTGGCATTCGGTATCCCATCAATGATTTGAAGGTGATCAATATCATCTGCTGACATGCAAAACCAAATTATAACACTAAGTGAATTTCTCACAGTTGCCTGGATGCCATCAAGGTATAGCATTTTTCCTATTCTACATCTTGCACATTTTTGACCATCACTACCGAATAACAATATCTTTGTTTCATCCCTCCATATAACTTGTGATCACTAATCATTTGTCCAATTAATGTGTTCTTTTGACCATTGTAATCTTTTTTTAGTGTTGTTGTAAATTGAGATAATGCTTTTTTCATGAAATTCTACCTCTTAGTGTAATATCTGCCAATTTTCTCCTGAATTTTTTTGAATTATCAAAAACACCAGCATCATTCAGATAACTTCTGGTGATCATTGGTGACATTCTTTTATCTTGGAAGCAGTCTTTTTATTTTTCTGTCGTCAGCAGATGTGGTGTTCCTTTTCCTATTTCGTTTTTTATTGAATTTCATGAACAAAACTTTTGGGCTCCAAGTTTAGTCACTGAACCACCAAACCTGTCTTGTAATTTCAGCATGGGAAAGTCCACTTTCACATAACACAATCTTTCATCTCTTTCTAAGTGTCAAACCTACTCTTATTTCAGGCTATTACTTCTTTACTAAATATTATTGTTGTCCCACCCAGGAAATAGTCCTGACCTTAGTTCTATCAAAAACGTATGGTACTGTTTGAAAATTCTTTGTCTGTGAATTAGACATCCATCAAATAAAAAAGAATGACTTGAAACTACAATTGTTTCCTGGCATCATGCAATAACAAAAGAACTTGAAATTATTTCGGGGCTAAATGGAACATCCACGTGAAGCTGTAATAAAAAAAAAAGGCTACTCTACAAAGTACAGATAACTTACTGCTATCATCAATATCTAATGTATATTGGTAATTATTGCAGATTACCTTTTTTCATATTAAAAATATTTGAATTTTGTTTATTGTATTGAATTTAGTATCAAACTATCTTTAAAATTATATGCAAAACCTTGTGTTTTGTGAAACAAAAATTTTTCTACAAGCATACAAATTTAAAAATTTCCAAAAGTGTCCATAATTTTGGCCATCACTTGATCTATATATATATGATGTTTCAAAGTCAGCATCGAGAACTTTTGTAAGAAACAGTTTTATTTAGCGAGTAATTGACACATCTGGTCGCTGACGGAAACCAAGGCCAAGTGTCCTGAAAATATTAATTGGGCTGTAAACTTATTTCCAGAAATGCTAAATAACCATTATTTAGTTTGTTTTCAATTGGAAAGTAAAGGGTGTGAGCATGCATAAAAAGACCATAAAAACTAATGAGCTGGGATTTGAATTGTTATGTTTGGAATATCTCTTCTGAGAAATAATTAACTGTGTTTAATTCAAGATTTGAATATGTTGTGGAAAATCACTGGTAAATAAGATATTTTATTTTAGATATAATTTAATTATCTATACATACATTTATATACTATATGAAATGTATTCAATATTCTAAGTCAATTATTTTTATATGAAGTTAAAATCATTTATGTTTGGTATAAAAACAAAGAGTGGATGATCATGAATTTTTAATTATTTTTCTATTTAAGTGCATGCTTAAAGTATCCATAACTTAATTGGATTTTCATATTTATTTAGGTCATTTAAAAATTTATGCAATAGTTTCCCATCATCTTTCAGCATAAAATATTTTAAAAGTGATTGGTATTAAAAATATAAAAAGATGTCAGCATTGGAAGCATAAAATGTATATAAAACTGCACAATTGAATAATAAGATTGCTGGTTAGCTTTTCTACTTTCGCTCATCAGCTATGGCATTCTGGTGTTTTTTCTTTTCTTTATTTTGATCTGATTTAACCCCTTTACTGCTGATTGAAAGTTACATGATTTGCTCCCCAGTGCCACTGTTTTTCACATAAGCACACATTTGCTGTGTATTGGGGGAGAAAAGGCACAAATAAATAAGTTTTTCTCAGAAATAAGTAAGTCCTTTGCAAACACTATCAAAGTCTTTTTGCATTTCATAGCTGATAGAATAGTTTTACTGATTGCAACACAAAGAAAAGAATCATATTTCAGAAAGATGTATATATAAGTCCAGACCACTTAACACCTTTTAAGTTGTTGTTATGTCCTTCCTGAAGGGAAGGAATGAAAGTTGCCAGTGAGACAGGTTGGACTTTTCAAACCCCACTGATTTAACGAACACGTACTCCGTGTGTACTCGGAAAACGCCTTTAAGTGAGAAGAATATATAGGCCAGTGGGGGGGGGGGCAGTTAAAGAGTTAAGTAGTATTTAATTTTTCTCATATACTCAAAGTTTAATTTTTAAAAGAAGTTTATTTTCTTTTTTAAAGGAGACAGGTTGTTGGAAATTTCTTGGAATGAAATACAAAATAGCTGAGTTTATTGAAATTATTTTTTTTTAAGTGTAGTCTTCCTGTACAATAACGCTCTCGATCCATCCATGTTCCAGTATCTTTATTCTGTCTTAAAAATTGAATTCCTCTATGTTTATAATATAAAAAGTAATGTTCATTGATAATATATAAATCTGTAAAAAAATTTACCTATCTAGGATCAGAAAGAGAATTATTGCAGCTAATGGCTGTTTCTTTGGTTTAAGATTGTTACTGAAGTCTCGCTTAATAAAAAGAAAGATAATAGTCCTATTGTATAAGTTACTGATTAAATTAGTTTTGACTTATGCCTCAGAGACATGGTCCTTTTGAAAGTCGCCAAGTGAAGCTTTTGCAAACCATATTTAGTTCTGTTCTCAATAATACCAGAGAAAAAGATATAATTTTGAAATACATAAGATTTTAATTGTCAGGATCAGATGTAAGATTAAGTTCATAAACTAAGAATGAAATGTCAGGCCATATGTTAAGAATGAGCACAGAATAAACAACATTAAAAATTTTTAATGCAATTCCCTCTAATAAAAGACCAAAGGAAAGGCCCAAAAAGAGATGGAAAGACTGTGTGGATCAGGACTTGTTAAATTCTAAAAGTGAAAAACTAGAGATCAATTGCTGGAAGGAGGGCAGAACGGGAAAAATTTCTGAGGAAGGTTCAGACCCACAATGAGCTGTCGTGCCAATGCTAATGATGATGAATGTACATTAATGATATTGTGGTATTTGGTTAAAAGAGGAACATTGTATTAAATTTATAGTTTTAAATCTGACACCATTATTAAATTTTAGGTGCAAATTTTGGAAAGAAAAATAATGTACATACAGACCTCTATTTAACGAAGTCTCTAAATCCCCCCCCCCCCCAAATTTGCTATATGGAAAATTCAATATATAAAGGGTTTTTTTTCATCTTGCAATATACTTTATAAATCACATAAACATATTTTAAATTCATAAACACTATACATTAAAGTAATTATTCACACCTTTTTGTAAACTAACATCTATTTATTTTATATATCTTACTTATAAAAAAAAAGAAACTGGAAGGAAAACAAGAAACAACTGAGGAGAAAAAAGAATGTCGAAAAATATAGTGTTTTCAACATAAAGAAATAATTTTATATATTAAAATTAATGAATTTTAAGGCCATTTTTTCTATTTTAAAGCATAAAAGTTATTTTATAAATGTGCATTACTTTATAACTAGAAATTTAAACATACATAGCCACATGCATTCCTTAAATTTAATTATTCATAAAATCTCATAATTTTGTTTGAGATTTTTTTTTTTGAAAAAAATGTTTTGTTTCATAATATGTCTCTTATCTTTGCAATACACCACAAATACCTTCAGGTGTATTTTTTGTATTTTCTTAAATTTTGTTTTAGTCATCCATTGCTACCTAGAAATCAGTCGTAACCCAATGCCTTCACAAATTGAAGAGTTTTCTCTATTATGAAAGGTCTAGAGATCAAAACGTTTTTATCTCGAATTGTGTGTATCCACTTCAAAACTGCCTCATTGACATCTTCATAGATATATGTTCTTAAACGTTTTGAACACAAATACAATAAATCATAATTTTGTAGCTTATCTAGATTTTTTTATAATAGTTAAGCTATTTGGAGGAATACCAAATTTTAAAGCAATATCTTTTCTGGATGCCTTTATCCACTTCCTGAACTATTTTTTCTTTAATGCTCAAGCACTTACATTTTGACATTTTTGAGCTACAAGGAACGAAGTTACCAGTATGACTGATCCACACTACAAATGAATGGGAGACAAGTTCAAGGACACGGGTACAACTCCACTGAGGGTGTAGGGGGATATCAAAGTTCAGAATTTAAATTATTAACCTTTTGAATTAATACTAAGTAGATTAATTTATTCATTTTATTATAAAATAAAGAGCATTAGATATTTGCTTAAGTTAACATAGGTAAAAAAATATCCCTATCATAGAACAATTCTAAGCCTAATCATTCCCCCAAATTACCCCACCTAAAAAAACAACTCGTGATAAATAGAATTATAAAATTTATTCTTACATTTTTATGTAGATCTGTTCCTTAGATATTGCTCTACAAGTTTGAACTAAAATTAATAGTTTTTGCCAGTTAATATTGATTTTAGAAGAAAGTTCATCAGCAGAGCCTAAGCTAATATACCATTTGCAATCAGCATCATCAAACTTTTTGCCAACTTCAGAAACTAAAATGAAAATATTTACTATAAACTTAATATATATCTCTATAAGAGAAATAACTAAATATCTTTATTTAAAAAGTGAAAACAGGTATTTTTCAATATGCCCCCACTTTCCCCTATCTGACTGTATCAACCAGTTAGCTGTGATTGACGAGAATACTCGTCATGGAGAAGTTGTAGGATTTTGTGCCATGAAGAGTACTTGTCTTGCATAAAAATAGTGATCATTGGCTATTTAAATTGTAATTTTTGAAAGAAAAAAAAAACATATTCTCAAATTTCAAGTTGTTTAGAATATTTTGAGGTCAGGCCAGAGTAAAACAAATATTAAATGTGAAAAATTTAAGAAAAACTCGTGCATTTGGTATACACTTGCTGAAACAGTGTATAAATTTGCATAACAAATTTATTTATGTGCAATGATAATGTTTTGTAGATATTAATCTAAAAGGAGCAAAAGTCATAAAGTTGATTTATAATGAGGGTTCCTTCAGGTATGGTCAACCATGCAACAATTGTGACACCAACCAGGCGCTGAACCTGTTGATAGCTGTTGGCCCAAAGTTACCTAGCTATCAAGTGGTGTAAATGCCAATTGGACGATGTTACAACCATGTGCTGACATTAGAGTAATGGCTCAATACTATGCTGCCGAAAGTTATTTTATTGGGGTGGGAAAGGCAAGGATACTTTCTGATATGAAAGATCTACTTTAAAACTTTCTTAGGGTCAAGAGTTTTTTAGAAAAAAATATTTTGTCGATGAAGAAGGAAGTAAATCAGTGTGTGTGTTTGGGTCTTTCAGTCTGGAAATTTTGACATTCACTTAAATTCATAGATTCTTTAAAAACCTAGTCTGAAGGATCGTCGGTTTCGTAAATCCACAACGAAGCTAAATTACTTTATAGCCCCATTTACATAGACCTTCTGTACAATAAGTATTTGTAATAAAATTTCCAATTTTATAAAATCCCATCTTTTTTATCCAATATTTTAACAGTGACATTCTGTGATTGATAAGTGTACTCGTCATCACTCGATCTCCAAGACGCACACAATTGTGTGCTCACTAACAGGAGTGCCACAGTTAACATATACAATACATATTTGCACATGCATTCATAGCATGAATTACTTCCTTTCTAAATATTTCTATAATTAACCTCAAACCTTTAAACTTTATTAAATGAATTTTATATTTTTGTAATGTGCTACTTAATGTTTGGTTAAAAAAAACTTTACATTATTTGATTCAATAAAAATTTATTTTAAATTAATTTCTGTAACATCTTTTACAGATGTCCCTACTGATGTATTTGGTTTTAAATTAAAATCCCAAGTTGAAGAAAGGTTGCATTTTTATGAGACAGGTGTATTGCCAAGGAGAAATGGAGAAGTTATGGATGAAGCTTTGGTAGAAGTAATATGAATTTTGTTTAATGGTGAAATTTCTTTTAATAGTGAAAGTGAAAAACACTTAATTAGTTATACAATGTGAAGTACTGATTTAATTTTCATCTAGTTAGTTGTGCAAATTGTGTGTAATTTTATTTAGTTCTCATTAATACAATATTGTGAATTATAATTTTAAGTTTTTTACAACTGTATGTACTTTTTTATACAGTTGGACCCTGATTTACCGATCTCCTATTTAATGAATTTTTCTCTTTCCCCAATTAAAATGAAGGCAAAAAACTGTATTTAAGGAACACTAAACCCCAATTTAATGAATAATTTCAACTGCTGTGAAAAACTTTTTATTGGTTTGTATTACAAAAAACTGATTTTTTTTTCATAAGACGCATCTTTTTTGTCCAAAACAGAAAAAGGCTTCTCTTGTAAGCAGCAAATTTCAAAGGGAAAGGGTGCAGGCCATTATTAGACTTTACAAGGTACAGATGAGTCATGAGATATGAATGATTCTATTGCTTTTAATGTTAGATTGTTCATTTGTTGGGGCCAATGAATAGGAATTCTGATGCAAAAATCGATAATGAAACTCCTATCAAAACTGTGAAAGCATACACTATGCAGCAGGATGTAAATGAGATGGTATTTTTTTCTCTGCATTAAGTCGAAAAAGAACTCTTGATTTAGGAATTGAAAAGAGTGTCAAATCTATCTATTAGTCAGTATTTAAAAATTTCTAATCAACTGGTGTATAATAATTTGCTAATAGTATTTCTAGCTGCAGAATAAAGAGTGTGATTTCTAACTAAGGACATTTTTTGTGTAGTTGCTTATTATAGAATTTCCGAAGGTAAAAGTAAGGGCGAAAATATTTGTATTTCATTTGAATCCTGATATAAGGATGAAAAGAATTACTGAACAAGTGTTCAGTTCTGATGAATTTGTAAAATCAGGATCCAACTGTATTTGTATTCTCTTTTGTTATACGTATTTTTTTGTGTGTGCATATTTTGCTCTAAAATAAGGAAATTAAATATGGGTGAGGTGTTTATATATTTTTCTTTTTTAATATTCCTTGTATTTAAATCAAGTTAGTTAATCCTTTATTGGAAGAAACTGCTACCATATTTTTTCAAATCAAAGCAGCACCCCAAATTCTTTGTTTTCAGTGTAAAATAGCTAATTGATATCAGATTTACTTTCTAAAAAAAAATCAAACTAATAAATAAAAAAATTATTTATTTTACCATAGTAAAATTTTTTAAAATATATACATGAACCTGAGTTGCTTTAACCACTGAAGTATCATTCAGTTCCCTCCCCTCCTAAGGAATTTTTTCACCTTTGATTCTGTTGCATCCGGTTAAGGGAGGGAAGTGTGGCCTAGATTCAAATAAATACAGTAATGGATACTATCACAATAATCACCAACTCAGTAATTCGCCAAGTTGGCAACCTTGATTTCCTAAGTGTCCTACATGCAGAATTTGCAACCAGGTGCTTCTTTTCTTTTAATGTCGCCAATAGGTTGCAATAATACGTAGTACCTAGTAATGTTCTATTGTGCATTGAATTTTAGGCTGAAGTTGCTGAAGCTGCTACATTACAGCAAATGAAAAAAGAAAAGAAGAAAGCAAAGAAAAGGAAATTGGCAGAAGCCGGACTGGAATCACCATCTGGTGCAGATGACTCTGTTGCTGCATCCACTGAAGGTGAGGAGGGAAATGGAAATACTAGCATACTAAAAAGGAAGAAGAAGAAAAAGAAGCACCAAGAAGAGTAAGTGTGTTAAGTTTCATCATTGTTGTCAAGAAAAGTATTTTATTAACTTCTGTAAGGCAAAAACAATCAGAATGATACAAAAATTGTCTGCTTTTTTCTCTCTGTTCTGAAAACGAGATCCCCCCCCCTTTGTATGTAAAATCTTAAATAGAATAAGAATGAATGTTTTTTTAAATTTAAAGGATTCTGTTACATTTTGTAAGGTGTATTAATTTCCTGAATGATACTAAGTTTTAATTTATGATGAACTAAAAGTACCTATTTTTCAGGTTATTAATTTTTTTTTTTTTTAAAGGATGAAACCTAGTGCTACAGAGTGTATACAAAATTAAAAAAAAAAAATTTAATGAGTTTGTATTGTGAATAATTACCAATTACAATTTGGCTTACAGTAAAAAATAATTTAACAGACAGATATTTGAATCTAAACATGAAATGAATGAATGATAATGTGATTATAAACAGAAAATTCATAGCAGTAATAAGTTTCTGCTCTGCTGACCAAAAGAAAAAAAATTAGCGTAGATATCGTAAAGCATTTTACAAAATACTTATCATTAATTACAAATATATTAGGCAACTTATAACTGGAAAAGAAATTAAATTAGTATGAATTAAACTACAACCACACACACAACAGTGCAGAAGTGGAACTAATCTTAACCATGTTGCCAAAAAATTAATTTTTTAAGCAATATTTTATTTAAAAATATTTGTAAATCTGTTACAAAGCAAACAAATGAATCAATACAAGCTATAGTGATAATTTATATGTTGTTGCTTATGCCACCTGATCGACAGTAACATCAGATCAAGGTTCACAAAATTCATCGCGGTGAAGGGCTAGAATTTTACGCCTGTCGTTTAGCCTAAGCTTTGAGCCCCCAAGAGGGTGACAGTGCGATTTTGCTCACACAACACGATAGATGGCGACACCGTTCGGACCCACAGATTTAACGAGCACGTTCTCAGATTTGTACTCGGTGGGCATTTGGTGGCATCGAACCCAGGCCTTCCGGTCTGGGGTCCGATGCTCTAACCACTAGGCTACCCACGACCCTGGATAATTTATATACATATCTTATGTGGATAGTATGACACTGATTCACAAACCACTGTGCCACCAATTTTTTAAAAAATTATTTATACTCCTGAGAGAGAAAAAATTTAATCTAGAACCAAATCATTATGCTGTTTTGTAGAAATAAACTAAGGTATTTATGGTATATTCAACTTATCTTTTCGTAAACAGATGAATATAAAAAGTTGATTGGATTTGTAATCCATTTGTGATAAAGGACACATCTGTATATGAATTTACTTTGAATCAAGAGGAAATACTAATTTTGCTCTGTAATGATAGAGATTTAATTTCAAATCATGTGGAAAAGTCAATTCATTTTGGATTAAAATTAAAGGCAATTATCTCATAATATCCAAAAAAGTTTTAAAAATATTGTTACAATTTTTCCACCTTATTTGTGTGAATTCAGATTTTCAGCATAACAAGTATAAAAATGAAACATAAATCAGGACTTTTAAATGTAGATGACATAATAAGAGTGGCATTATCATTTTTACAATAATATAAGCAAAATTATCAAAAATCATCAAGTTCAAGTTTCACATTAAATTATTCTTATTATTAATTTGTAATTAATTACTCATTAAACATTTTATTGCCTGTGTATCACAGAGAAGTAAAATTCTTTTAAATTTATTTTATTAATTGTGTGCCGACAAATTTTGAAATTGTTGAAAGTTACTGAATGACAATCGCTGATATAAAACATGTTTACAAAGTGAAGAACCTTGGCAGTGGGGTTAATTTTAACCAGCTTCTTACCAGTATGTAGCTTCACCGTGCAGGTCTTGGATGATTTTGATGAAAAGGAATCCCTACTCAGGCCAGTCTCTAAGTGCTTGTCCTTTGTTGGTTGCAACTCGCGGTAGAAGGGATTATATAAATTTCCAAAAAATTATATGACGCACCAGATTGTCCGAAGCAAAAGCCATGAGACAAAAAATCTGATCAACATATTTAAAAGAATCCAAAAGAAAATAGTTTCAAGATGCATCTCATCATAAAAAGTTTCAACATAGTAATAAAACTATATTACATATAAATTATGAAATCAGAAGGATTTAAATACAGGTTTCAAGCTCTGTAGACTAGATCTTTAAAAAGGTTTAAATTAATGTAGCTATATATTAATGTATGATTGTGTTTTTTGTAAAAATTTTCTCCTGCTGTGTAGAGAATCTGTTGAGGCTTGTCATCCTGGTGGTGTGATGTGGAAGTTTGGAGAGGGGGATACCAGCTTAGATGTCATCCTCATCACTTGACTATGGTTCAGAATTATGCAGTCTGTTGCCAATAGCCCTTGTGCAACTTTATAGTACATAGTTGATATAAGTCCCCCTCCCAACAAAGATTGTTTAGCCTGGTTTTCATTCCTAGAACATGGTCCAATATTAAGAGAACCATTAGATTAATCCATTTTTAGGAAATAACTTTTTTTAAACAATCAGAATTTAATACATACTGTAAAATGTATATATGATATAATAAATATGATTGATAGGATATTCAAGAGTATTTTTGGAAGAAATTAATGCATTATTTGTTTATAAAATGATCTTTTTTCTTATTTTAATATTTATTTGTGAAATATTTATTTAGGATGGATGTTTCACTCAATGAAGATATTGAAATGGAACCAAAAAAGAAGAAAAGGAAACATTCTGAAGGAAACACATTAAATTCACTTGAAAATAATGTTCAAGAAAATGGGGATTTAGATTTGTCCCTCAAGAAGAAGAAAAAGAAGAAGAAGAGTAGCATCATGAATGCTGATGCTGAAGAATAAAAATTTTGTTTTTAATAAAAAGTTAAGTTTTAAAATTTAGAAGTTCACTGTTTATTAGATAATTTTGTCCAACACAGTGTAGGTTAAAATTTAAATCTTGAACATTTTGTATGAAATAAGGTTTTTTAAAATAGTCTACATACACTTTTAAAAAGCTTCCAAGCTCTTTAAAAGAAATTTCTACCACACCTTTAAAGTTTTAACCACGTAAAATAGTAAATTTTAAGATTTATTAATTATTAAACTACAAAAAAATTATGAAATGACAATACATTAAAATGAAACTTCTAGAAAAGTATGAAATTTAGATATTTTCCTCATTGCAGTATTATTATTTTTTTTTTATCATTTCGTTATCCTTTAAAAACATACAAATATAATATTATAAGAACCTTAATGACATGATAAATTGTGTATTCACATTATTGAAGTAAAGAAACTTGGTAAACAGAAAGGGGTAGAAATGAACCATAAATAATTATTTTGGAATGATACTCATAACTCGGAACAAGAACAATGTCAAATCAGGAGGTTGTATGACCACTACTGACAGTGGAAGGTGTCCTGTGAAATAGCTTTCCGTTTCCTGTCGACCATTTGTCTTCTAAATACAGCAGTGGCAGGGCAATGGCATCCAGTCATATCCCAGATGCATTTGATGTGTGAGAGATCATGGGAAATTCATGGACATAGAAATGTCCGTACATCTTGTAGTTTACTGCTGATGCTTGCAGTTTAATGTAATCCTGCTGGTCAAGAGCAACGAGCAACCATAAAGTAAGGGGAGTGTCATCAATCGCTCCCCTTGTGTCATCATAATAGCCCTGGAAACAAACCAGAGGTAACCTTTTATATGGAAGAAATTCCAAATTTCAATGCTGTATTGTTTTGCAATGGGGCATTATTAAGATGCTGCCATATTAGACATGTCACTATGTTGACGCCACACTTGTGTTCAGTGATTATCGTTGAACAAACAAGGGCAAGACTTTTCTTCTTTGGTGAACATGCCTTTGTGCCATTCTGTCATTAATGTCTAGCCCAGGAGTCGGCAACCTATAACATGCAGTACATTTTTCAGTGGTACTCTGCACTACTCAACAAATTTGTCAATTTTTAAATGGAGAGAAATTGATAAATTTGTATCAGGCCTTTTTTGACAAACATCTGCATTGTTAGGAGCATTTACTGAATTACAAAAAAATTATTAAATGTCATTGCTGTAGATATTTAATTGTGTTTGAAGAGAGAAAATTCCATGTATTTTCTGCTTTTGGTTCTACATGTCTAAGTAAAAAATCTTTCCTCATATGAAAAATATTACAAGTCCGCAAAGAAATTGTTTAACAACTGAATGTTCAGAATCGTGTCAAACTGAAAGTTACACATTATACCCCTGACTTTCGCAATATGAAAGTAGAACGGTTCGAGCACCAAGTTTGCATTAAATTTTTTATTTAACTATAATGAAGGGAAATGTATAATATATTTTTTTGTTGTTGAAGAAATCTAGTTTATGCTGTTTATTTTTCTGTTAAGAAATATCTTTAAATGATGCAAAATTAACACATTATAAAACTGTAAATCTATATTATTCTATTCTCTAACTGCATGTATTATTATGGGAATCGGATTGTTTGAAAACTGTGTGGCAAGCTGAATCATATTGGTAGATTGCTTTGGCAACACCACAGCTAAAAGGTTGCCGGCCCCTGGTCTTGCCTATGGCTAGGCACGCTTCAAGAAGTTCCAGCCATAGGTGCGCAACATCTCACAGATGCATCGCCTCATACTTATTTTTAAGAGGATTGAATTATTTTATTGGTGAGATTTGACATTGAAATGCAATGGTATATCTAAAATATTGACATACTGTGCAGTGTTTATTACTGAAACTCTTAATTTTGTATTATCCTAAGCATTACCATCTAGCAAAATAATAGATTGTTACTGAAGTAATAGATAATAGAGAAATACCTATATCGCGCCCAAGCATTCATTAGCTGTTTGGAATTAAATGATACAAAGCAAATGAGCTTTGTTGTTTTAAATGGGAGGGAGGGAAAAACAGGAA
Source organism: Trichonephila clavata (assembly GCA_019973975.1). Taxonomy (NCBI): domain Eukaryota; kingdom Metazoa; phylum Arthropoda; class Arachnida; order Araneae; family Nephilidae; genus Trichonephila; species Trichonephila clavata. The sequence goes on from BMAO01015866.1 coordinate 46,930, forward strand.
TCTAGCCCAAAAAAGTTTGAAAAGTAGGTTCATGTATGAATTTGTATATTGAAAAGAAACATTAGCAAACTGAAACCGTTGTTAACTATTATGATGATCAAAATTAATTACATTTATAAAAATATAAATGCATTTAATGCTGAAGGTATTTTTAAAGAAATTATTTTGGCACAAACTTGACTGTTGTAATATAATATTTATGGTATAATTAGAAATTTCAGTTTACATGCACAAAAAGGTCCATCGTAAAAAGTAATGGTTGGTTAACCCTGTCACCACTATCTATTTACATTTTGAGATCTGTTGCAGTCTTCACAAATCATCTTGCAATGTACAATGCACATGAGTTTTTTGCATTTTACGCAACAAAATTTTGATGTCTTTTTTTTTTCTTGATTTCCTGCAAGGGGTAATAGAACTTCCTTTTCTAATTTCTTGGTTCTTCGTCTTGAACACAGGTCGTTATCAGATATTTCTTCTATTCTGTCGTAATTAAGGAGGGATGTGTAGATGCTACTTTCAGGCTGCCTTCTTTCTACATCTAAATTCCCAACAGAAAAACCGTTATAGCGAAACACTTTTTATGTGTTATTTTAATATCAAATTGAATGCTACACTCTATTACTGAAAATTAATGAAAAATTTAAAATATATTAAGATCTATGTTGCTGGGTGCACTGCATCTATCAGAGTTAAAAGGCCAAAGTAGACCATGTCCTTAGCACTAAAACCTAGTGTGTGAGTGATAAAAGATTGGAGGTTCACATCCCCACTCACTGTATGGATGCAACACCAAAACTATTTTTACTATTCATTTCTCAAAGATTCGTGCACCTAAATGGAGGGTTAAGAGCCAAGTGAAATAGGATAAAAATATTAGTCGTTTCCATGTATATGAAAGTGCGCTCCCCTGTAGTAGTAATTGTTTTCCAAACTCGTGGCGTGGTCATTCTAATATTTTTTTATTGTACAACATACGTGCATAAATGGAAAAATTTCCATTGATATATATTGTACATCCTAAATCTCTTGTAATACTTCGGATGAGCAATTTTTCTGATTTTTATTTTTAAAGGAGCATGCGATTCTTTAATATAATTTAACTCTCAAACTATGTTTTAGTATAATCATTCTTTAGGATTACCTGTTGTATAAGGTTTTTTGAAACTATAGTTGCATTTTTTTTTGTAAAGGGTTTTTTTATATTAAGTTTAGTAATGGGTTCCGTATGTATCTGTATCAATGAATATTCCGCTAACGTTTTGAATAAATTGCCATTCAAATTCATAAACGAGTAAAATAACTTCTGTATAAGAATGAAAATTTTTTTTGAATTACTATATACAGTGGCGTAACAGAAAATGATTGCCCCCCCCCCCCCGCAAAGTCAGGTCTTGGACTCCAAGTCGGATATTACATATATATACACTTATGCCAGTAAAAGTCTGTGTTCACCCACTACTGCTTACATAAAGAATACAAAATTTTATAACTGGAATTTGAATTTTTTTTAAAAATTGTATTTTATGTAGTTCATTCCAAGTAAGAATAACAAAAGTAAACTCTGTTTTCATAGTTTTTAAAATAAAGACAGGTTTGTAGCGATACTAACAAAAATCAAGTAGAAAAAAATCTGCGTTCACTGTTTAGTAGTCACTATAAAAATTATTTTAAAAGGATTGAGTTATTTAATAGCTGGTGGACAACCATATGTGTTGAAAACTTCCTGAAGTAGTTTCGGTAGTGAAGTAACGAGTTTAGTGGTTTCTTCAGAGCTTATCTTCTCTGATTCGTCCATAAGAACACTTTTCAGCATATCCTTGCTAGATATATTGTGTTGACGAATCCTACATTCCAGAAAATCCCATTCTATAGGATTCAGACCAGCTGACTGCGGGGGCCTATGCAGTCATTTGGGACATTGTACAGGAGCCACAGCTTCACATTGCAGCAGTGTGCTTAGGATCGTTGTCGTGTTGGTAACGAAACGACAATCCTAGATCGAGTTTGGTGGCATTTTCCTTTAAATTGATTTTAGGACATCGAGATAATCATGTTTGTTCATAATTGATTTGATGTACTCCAGCTTTCCAACACTATTGTTCGCCATGCACCCCCTCACCATAACGCCACCGTACTTTACTGTTGGTACTAAATACTTTTTTGGAAGTGCTGTGCAAAGTTTTCTCCATACCAATTTACGACCTTTTATGCAAAACTTGCTCTCATCGGAGAATATCACAACTCCGGAGGCTTATGAATATGCTTTTTTGCGAAAGCTATCCATTTCAGCCGGTTCTTCATTGAAATATAAGACTTTTTGCAAGCCAGTCGACTACGGAATCCAGCTTTTTTCCAAGATTTGTCGTCTCAAGTGTAGTATAGGGGGAGGGTTTTTTGAATTTGGCGATTTTTATATCGATATTATGGTGAGATAACGAATTCATTCTAGCTTCCAGACACCTATTGCTAAGTGAAATAATTTGGCGAACGATTTTGATCGCTAAAAGTAATTGACATCGCCAAGCCCCCCTCCCCCTTCCCATACGACACTTTAACCGATTTGTCTTTCAGTATCCGCCCAAATGATTTTGTTAAAACTTCTCGTGAATGTCTGTTTTTATTTGGGTTGCAGTTTCAAGCGGATTTTTTCCCCACCAAGATAGTTGATTTTTCTCTGATTGTGAGTTTAGATGGACTACATGTGAACGAGGTTTGGAAGTGTAAACTCCTGCAGATTTAAAGATATTGTTAACACGCTGGATTGATGAATACCGCTGTTAAACGGATCTGGCAATATCCCGACGACTTTTTTCATATTTTCACAAGGATTTTACGCTCACTAATACTTATTTCCTTCATTTTAATTTTCATGTCCTTAAATTGTTTCTTTTCTTACAAAAACGTTAAAATTATTGCTTCACAACTTTCTTAAGCTGTTTTACTTGATAACTGAATGTAAAATCTCTGTTAACCTATAACACCTGTTGATAAAAATTTCAAGAATATTCAAATAGTGAAAGCACACTTTTTCTGCCTACGATTTGTGTATTTTACTACAAAACTCCCGTTATCTTGTGTAGTTTTAATTAAAAAATAACGAATTCTTGCATGCTCAATATTTAAATAATAGTCACCGAATTCATGAAATATATTATGAAAAAATTATATTTCTACTAAATTTTACTTTTTTTGTATGATTTGTTTGGTTGAACGCGACTTTTTCTAGCAAGTGTGTATATATACACAAAGGTTTGCCTAACCATAACATAATGTACCTTTACACATCATGTAAAAATATTTAATATTAAACTTATAACTGAATACAAAATCAACCGGGGTCTGAGTAAACGAAGTAAATTGTGTATAACATTAAAGAGTTCTTACAATATTTATTAAAATGGGAAAATCTAACGACAGATAACCTGGTAACTTGAATAAAAATGAACACTAAGAAAGACACGAACACTGTAAAATAATATTTTAGATTTGAAATTCTTACGAAGGAAAAAAGGTATCATTTACTTTATTCTTCGTTTCTGAATTCCGGGATGAGCTTAACCTAAAATTCAATTATATTCTAGCATAAATACTGCAACTTTTAATAAAGGAGATTTTCTTGTATGATGCAAAACTGATTTCACATGAAAAAAAGAAATAAAAATCTGATACATTCCATTATACTTGCTTCTAATTATGCTTCATTTGATTGAATACTCATAAATCTAGACCAAAAAAAAAAATCATTTAAAATGTTCTCTATGTTTTTCCAAGTATCGTTATACTATTTTACTTGAAAAAAGCATAACAGATGTACCTTATTTACGACTTGCTAAATGAAAATGAAATACATGAAGGGGGGAGGGGAATAAAGACGCCAATAAGTTACATTGCTACTTCCTAAAAAGTAAATAGTATCGTAAACATAAAAAATAAAAAGTTTCTTGTATTGAAAATTAATACTCCAAACTATTAATACTGCCAAATCTCATTTATTTCACAAATTAACATGCCAACTAGAGTCCAAGACTCACCTAGTTATAAACAATTTTTTCATGGAATACTGTTAATTAAACAAAACAGAACGAGCACTTCCTTGTTGCCACAGCGTACAAAATAATATACTTTTTCAATATCGTTCAGTTCCCGGTGACAAAAAATTAAACAATGATAAATAAATTCACGTGAACAAAATAATAAATTTAAATAATTGTTTTGCTTTTAACATAATAAACTGAAATTTATAAAGTGGATCTCACAAATAGTGTTTTTCCCTTCCCTACAGCTAATGTAAAGTATACTGTAATAGTAACAGTAATGAATTTTTATATCTTCCTAGAATTTTATCCGATTCTCCGTCTGACTTTTGTTTTATTTGTTAGTAATTTAGGTTTAAAAAAAAACCACACTAAAGAAAAGTATCTCTCGTCGCGGGGAATACAGTAAATAATTTTTTATTATTTGGTTATTGGATCAAAGATATCTAGTTGTATTAAAATTTTATTTTCAATGACGTTAGATAGCCAGCTGGAAAACCGTTTAAGAATTCAATTTTAAAAAATGTGAAGCGAATTTTCAGCAAATCTACAATAATGGCATTAACCAGGCTTTGGGGTGCCTTGGGCCCCCTCAGTGCGGGGATGTACGTTACGCCATTGACTATATACCGGGTGGCCCAGCGGGTAATGTTTGAAACAAATGAGACATGAGAAAAATGGACATATTGGGCAATTAATGATAAAGAGGTTCGAAGTGCCCGCCATCTTTAACAAGGACAGCAGTTAGGCGGTTCTGGATCTATTGGACTTTGTTTCAAACATTACCCGCTGGGCCACCCGGTACCATGTGTGGGAACTTTCATGCTAATCAGCCCTTCATTACACTTTTGCTTGTAAACTGTTCATTTTTATGCTTTTTGCAAATTTTCCGGCATCCACCAACTATATTCTCCCCCGCAGCTTTTATTTATCTTTTTTCACTTGTAATGAATGGAAAATATAAGTAGATGATATTGCACACTTCTTCACTTGCATCCTAATCGCTAAGTGTTTTGTAAAATTGTACTTAAAATTGTTATTACTTGATTAGGTGTGAATCCACTGAAATTTACATAATGTTCTGGCCATGTAGTGTAGTTGTGTGTATGTCACTGTAGACATCTATGATAATTTATAAAGTTGTATGAAACAAATTAAAAGAAAATAAGTCAAAATAAGACTTTTTAAGATTTTATTAATTTTTTATGCATTTTGTGAGAACGAAATACACTAAGATACATAAATACATTTCTTAAGGAATACAAAGCTTGTTCAACTCTTGCCCACTAAAAAAAAGAAAAATGTTTATTAAAGCATTTTAAATTTCATGAAATGCGTATGACATATTTATTTAAAAGATTTGTAATTGTCTAGTATTTATATATAAGTGTAGCTGGTATACCCATTCTTCGCATGGGTGAATTGAAAGATTGAACAATACAAATTGAAGATTAACGAAGATTTTAATTAGTTAATTTTAAGTGAATTGCAAATTAAATAAAAAAAGTCTTTTTAATATATGAGCTGAACACAAAATCACATTGGTTAAATTCTAAGTCTGTAGGTCTAATAGCTGATACAAACAATTTTTTAAAATTTATAACGCCCCGTAACTCTTTTTGTGGGTCTATTATTGAACACGTCTTCCTAAGCTGATCTCTGCTCAGCAAAAGTAACATATTGTTACAAATTTTGTGTAATGAAAGCTTAAAATAGTTTATATCTGGATGTGTTATACGTTAATATTATTTTCTGTTGTATTTATTAGATGTTAAAATTGTAATATTCGCAAGCGACGCCATTCCTTACTATGTAATATCGATTTAATAGAAACGGCGAAATGTTGGCAGAGCCAAATTGGCATTATTTCTGGTGATCATGTTGGCAACCCGGCAATTAATTGAACGATGCAGAAGTTGATTTGCTATAGCGCCACCCGATCGGGAGCTGCAACGAAGAGGATAGTAATAAAATCTCCATAAAAAATACATATACATGCCAATTTTCATAGTGATCGGTTGAACGGTGTTGGAGTGGTTACATATACAAACATCCATTTATATGTATATGCATGTCTTCACGCTATTGTTCAAAATGGAAAATTAAAGATATAAGTCCCGGACCCATCAAAATATTCGGAGTAAAATTTTGAAGACTTAAAAACCGGAATACATACTGACACTGAACAAAGACAAATACATAGAGGTTCTGATATCTCAGATTAGGTGATGGTGATGACCAATTGAAGCCTTCAGTGTGGCAACAAGAAGGAAAAGAAAAAGCCTGGCAAATGAGAATCAACGTTAGACAATATCATTAGACTGTGAAAGTGTTATCTGTTCATTGCATCCAAACAACGGAACTCTCTGTGTCAAGCTTGAGACCAAAACATGTCTTGGAAAGTGTGTGGCTGAGAAGCAAGAGGCAGACCCTCATCAGAATGACTCATCAAGATCAATCATGCCGAAATACTTTTGCAAGTCTGACTTTAAGGAATATTTAATGGAGATTTTGGGTATTTTTGAAAATTTTGCTGAATTACAAGTCTACACATAGCGTTAAAAGATACTCGAAATGAAAAATGTTTAAATTTTGCTTATTAAAGTTGAAAAAGTGTCGAATAAAAATACGAAGTATAAATTGTACAAAAACAAGAAATTGTACAATTTTTGCTCATCGTATCTCAAACTTCATACTTAGAACATTAAAATTGCGATATTGATATGTTAAATAATTTTTAAATATTGTCAAAAAAATAGCGAAACGGCCCCACTTTTTAAAACTTGCATTACGCCAGTGACATTTTCTTTTATTTACAAATTTTGTTTTCTTTTCAACTCTTCTAGGCTAAAGGCGACTTTTCCAGGGTATAGCTATCTAAGAAATATATATATACGTGTGTATATATATGTGTTCGTGTTAGTATTATATGAGCTACAGTTCTGACAGATTCTCCTAATCTAAATTATAAATATTGCTTAAAAGATAGTCATTAATATCTTGTCTTTCTACACCACACACACTGTAAAAATATATTGAACAGACGTTAGCATTTTGTATTTGTTGATCATAGAATTTGCCTTAGGGAATCAAATATATTTCTAACAAGATGAGTTTTCTATAGTTGATTCTCTTTTTGTTCTGTGTTGAACAAGTAAATGAAAGTATTTATAACAATTCTAATGACAAATAAAAGTTTAAAATGTTTGTAAGAAACATAAATAATTAAGGTTGCATTCATTTTTAGCTATTTTAACAAGTAAAGCAGTGCAAATCAGGAACATTAATTGTTTTATTTTTAACATACTTTATTATATTTTTCTTCCTCTCTTGGAGTTTTTGGCAAATATTGGTAGCACACCCACAGGGTTTTTTAGCATTATTTTCCTGCTTTTGACCCTTTTCATTGTAATTTTTCTTGCATTTATTAAATTTTTTAATGAATTAAAAAAAAAATTAAGATACATTAAAAAAAAAAAAAATTAAAGAGTGCATGACACAGTTTGACCAAATATGGCTCTAGCTTCTGTAAAATGAACTAACAATAAGTACATATTGAGAATTATATGAAGAATCATTAAGATCTGAATATTAAAGCATAGAAAAAATTCTCAGTTATTATGCATATTTTTTGTTATAAACATTTATGTTCACTTAATATGGAAGCATAAAAAATTCTCAAAGACCATTAATGATAAAGTTCATTTAAAATGATATAATTTTGTATGCAATCAAACACAAAAATAGCAATAATAATAGCTTTAAAAATAATGTAAGTGAACGAAATATACTAACTTTCAGCCTTCCATTCTTCAGCTAGAAAATAACAATGAATTAATTTCATGTTTTTAAAATACAAGCATTGTTTTTATAAATACAGTCGGACCCCGATTCAACGAATTCATCGGGAACGAATTTACGTTAAATCGGGGTCCAAACAAAATGCAAATTTTTGTGCACCTACCTTTTGGATATTTTATAGCGATAAGCGCCTACAGTACCACTTATAATTCTATAAAAAAACGACTACACAAAAAATATCCATAGCTAGAAAGTACACGCTTTTTATTCAACAGATAAAAATACTATTAGTGAATTATTACGCTCAAGTTGATTATAAGTTTTAAAACACTGATTAATAGATGTTGGACAACCTTTTTAATTCCTCTCTCGAGAGAGTGTTTATGTTGACTTTATGCAGAAAAGAAAATACTGCGTCATTTACATCCTGTTGCATGTGGTATGTTTTCACAGTTTCCAAACAATGTTGAGCATTAGAAAATATAACGCTTTTGATAAGTTTCATTATCAATTTCTGCATCAGAATCACTTTTCGTCGACTCCGACAAATCAACAATTTCCTGAATTTCAGTTGCACAGATAGGCAGTTCGTCATCAATGTTAACATTATCGTTAAAATATCGCGTTGTGGAGTGAGAGAGGATAAGAAGCGAGCTTCCTATCCTATTCAAATCTCACACGATAGGTTGCCCTCATAAATCATGTGCACCCTTTCCCATTGAAATTTAATACTTACAAGAAAAATCCTTTCTCTGTTCCGGACAAAAAAAAAGGCAATATGAAACAAAAAAAATCCAAGTTTTTGTAATACGAATTAATAAATTTTTTTTCCAGCTGTGTTGAAACAATGTGTTAATTTTGGGTTTTATTATTTGTTAAATATAGGGGTTTGCCTTCATTTTTATCGAGGAAAGAGAAAAATTCGTTAAATCGCGAAATTCGTTAAATCAGAGTCCGACTGTATACGTGCAAATATGACATTAAGGGTCCATCTTTTACTGTCATAATACAAAATCAAAGCAAATATGTGTTAGTGATGAATATTCATTTAAATATTTTAATTTCAATTTAAAAGAATATACCGGGTGTCCATAATTAAACTTGAAATTTGCGAGCAGTCTGCAGCATAAACTATACAGCAGAATTGCATGAAAATTGGGTAATGGCAGAATGAAATAATGAAAATTTTATCGAGGCAAAAAAAAAAAAAAAAAAAAAAAAAAAAAAAAAAAAAATGAGTTTCAAAAACCACTACTAAATGGAGTTGTGCAATATAAACTATTGTCATATACAAATGTCGTAACCATATTAATCCCGTGCGCGAGTAGCAACCAGCGGGATATAAAGATGCGAGAGGCGAACTGCAGTCATACTCGTTTCCAAGTCAAGGAAGATGACGTTGACTCTCCAGGAACATGCTTTACTGGTAAAATTGTTTCACCCAAACTGAAATTCTGCAACCGAAGCTTTTCGGAAATTTCAGTCTTTGAAGAGGTTACGAAAAGGTCCAATCAGTAGTCAAGGACTAACAATATGTTTAAGAAATTTGAAGGAACAGGGACATTAGGGATTCAGCCAAAAAAGGGACGAAAGTGTGTTACAGCACAGGCAGTGGATGATGTAGCGACGCAAGTGGGAAAAGACAGATCACAAACCATCGGCAGCGCTAGTATTCGGCGTACAGCATCTGTTGAACAACCTCGTTCCACGGTTCATAAGATTCTTTGAAAGGTCTTATACTTCTTTCCCCATAAACTGTCGCTATATAGCAGCTCTTACCAGATGATCCAAATAGTCGGCGAACTGTTGCGTTGCGGTTACTTGCGCAAGTTGAGCTCCAGGATGTATGTCCATGGGGAACATTTTGTGGACCAATGAGGCCCACTCTCATATGGAAGGGGCAGTTAAAACGCATAATTGCCGTATTTGGGCTGGTACAAACCCACATCAATTCCTACAAATTCCATTACACTCTTCGCATGAAACGGTTTAGGGCGGCTTTACTGCAACCTTCATTGTGGATCCGTTTTTTTTCTTCGAAAAGTACATTGCCATAGGGCCTGTGATATGCACCATCACCAGTCAAGGATACTCTTCATTATTAGAGCAATACCTTATTCCGGCTCTCCAGGCAAGGCTTTGTTAAACAATCATAGTGTTTATGTGGGATGTGCTCCTCCATACGTCGCCCGTTGTGTGAAACAAGTGCTTCACCACCATTTTGGCGATGGATGAATTATCAGCCGGCATTTTCCTACAGTTTGACCTCCTGGATCCCCGGACTTGAATCCTTGCAATTTTTGTCTGAGGGGATACCTCAAGGCTACGGTCTTCCGTGTACTATCACATCTCTATCCGATCGCAAAGAAAGCATAAAACGTTATCTGAGTAAAATTCCCCAGTTCATGCTGCTTTCAACAGTCGAGCATGTGATTTTTAGCTTCCAGATGGTAGCAGACATTAGTGGACAGCATATCGAGCAAGCTTTGTAAACTTTTGTAGGTTATTTATATATGTTCTGAATAAAGCAATGATACGCGAAAGAGGGGTGGTTTTTAAACTCATTGTTTTTTCCCCCCTTAATAAAATTCCCATCATTTTTCACCAATGTACACACAAATAATCAACATACTATCAACTATTTAAATCCGGAATCCTGCAGTGAATTTTATATTTATTTTCATACAGGCAGAAGATGCACTAAATTTTTTAAAAAATTTTATGTTGTATAATTTTTGTCAGTCTAAAAATATTTAGTATCGTATGTTACGGCGCATAATACGCATTTTTAACTCACAAAAAAGGACGAAAATTTACGAGTGCGTGCTATTCGCATGTATAAAAATGACAGCCTTTAAAATAAAGAAAATATTAGAATATAAAAATTAGTTTTCTACATATACATTTCCCCTCTCATTATGTAAATATTTCTTCATCATCTAACATCCACATATTCCACTGTCGGTTTAAATTTGCTTTGAATCGTTTATTGATACACGCATCTAAAGGATGAACTGATGGCGATCGTCAACCCAAAATGTATTCTGTCAACAATTTCTTCACATTATCTATCCATTAGATAGAATATGAACATATACCAAACTAAAAGACTTTCTGGATTCTTTAAGATGCCTGGATGCTTTCCCCAAATATTTCTTATCTCCAATTTTATACAGTTTCTGTCCATCCTTCTCCCGTTCGTGAATGGGAGAACACCTTTCGGTAAATTAGATTTCACAGCATAGGTTTCCTTTTAAAAATAACCATGGGTTTTAATGTTGTACCTTCCGCTAAGCAAAAGGACATTGAGATGAACTGAGATATTTCGTGGCCAGTTGTTTCTATGTGAACTATTTTTGTCAAAAGTTAAGAGCATTACATAGTTGCGTTTTAGGTTTTTTCGTAAAAAAGCGGTGCACATTATACAGCGAATACACCCCAAAATTTAAAATATGCAGTTTAAAAGCATAGGTGCGCAATACAGGGAGTCCCGATTTTAAAAAAATCATTCTATCACAGAACTACTACAACGTTAGAATATAAGTGATACATAAATTTGTGTAAAGAGAAATATATTAAGTTTTCTTCTGTTACTAATGTTCGAAGTGTGGTCCTCTTATTACTCGACATATGTCCAATCTGTAATCCAGTTCGTTCCATACATTTTGTAGCAACGCTCTATCAATGATTCGTAATGCTGCACAAATGATTACTTGTCCTTAGTTATTTGTTGTGTCAATTGCAAATGATACGGCTCGAAATTTTCCATATCTTGCGGCAATTCTGGTAGAATCGCGTGGACTTTGAACAAAACTCTACATCCTCTCCACTGCTTCTTCCGAGAAGCTTGGCCGGCAGCTACTTTTCTTTTACACAAACAATCTATTTTCTTAAATTGACGATACCATTGCAGAATGCTCTTGTTGGTTGGTCGTAGCGATTTCTAAAGGCATGTTGCACCAAAATAACTGACAAAACCTTAATAAGCAAAGACTTTTCTCTGTCATTGTCGCCAAGTTTGAATTTAAATCACAACGATCTTCAATTTGCTTTTGATCATCGGTCAAAAAGAAAAAAAAAGTGTATTTCTCTTTACATTTATTCATCACTTATCACTTATTGTAAAAAAATGCAGCGGTTTTGAAAATATGATTTTTTAAAATAGGGTCCTTCATTTCTACTCACTCTGTATATATGCGCTGGTGCGCATAATACTTAGGGCTATGCGGTATGTAAAATTATTCAAGCACATACATACACCCACAGTAAAATACAGGATGATTACAAACTTTACTATTTACACAAGGATTTGTTTTCAAAGTTTATCAGAACAAATTACAATTTTAAAAAAAACTGCAAAACACCCTTTTATAGTTCATCGCATTTTGTTGTAATATTTTAGTGGATAAATCTAGAATTAGTGACCAAATCTAGAATTAGTCTACAAATCTACAATTAATCGCCAAATCTAGATTTAATCGCCAAATCTAGAATTAATCGTCAAATCTAGAATTAGTTGCCAAATCTAGAATTAGTGGCCAAACCTAGAATTAGTGGCTAAATCTAGAATTAGGGGCCAAACCTAGAATTAGTCGCCAAATCTAGAATTAGTCGCCAAATCTAGAATTAGTTGCCAAATCTAGAATTAATCTCCAAATCCAGAATTAGTCACCAAACCTAGAATTAGTTGCCAAATCTGGAAATGGGATCTGAAATTAGTCGCCAGATGCGGAATGGGATCTGAAAATGAGAAATCGTTAGTCCTGATCAGGCAATGGATCAAAGTTATTAAATTATTGTATTGTCATCAGTCCTGGACAAGTGAGCACAACTTCGAATTAATATGACCTTTTAAAGTGGGTAAAAATTGAATTCAAAGATTCCGTTACATACAAGTGAAGCTTATAAAAGGATGTTCAAAAGGAAATTATTCTAATGAGATGCTAGTTTACATTTGAATATATGTAGAGCAGAATAAGTATACTTACTCAATTCTGTCATAATTTCAGCTACAAAAAAATATCATGAAAAATGGTTTTTTATTTTTTCATAACTCAATTGAGAAATAAAAGCTGTTTCATTTTTTAAAGCTGATAACTTTGCAAAAGTGATATAATTTTACTGAATTTAATAAATATTAGGAAATGTCCTATTAGAGTATTTTAAATGTATAACTGTCATAAAAGAAACCTAACTTTTTGTGAAAAAAAATTTGTTTTCTTTATTATAATATTATTAATATTTTCATAAGCAATACATAAGAATTTAAAAGATTGTTGGGTGCAACTTTTTAAGTTGATTCACTGTAGTTTCGATATTTTTTTCATCGTTAGAGAAATGTTAAAAATAGAAAAATGCATTATCATAATAATACCTTTAAGGAAAGTTTTAAGATACTATTTACCATATCTCATACATTTTATATACATATATTATTACATAATAATACAATGCAAATGATGTGTTTCATAATAATAAATTTAAAATTTGTCTAATGAAATAAAAATCGAAATTTTAAAAAAATCTAATTCCTATTAATAACGCACAAATATTTTTTTAAATAAAATTAAAAAATTTTACTGAAATTTTTTTTTCTTCAATGGATTAAATTTTTCTAATTCAGGATAGTAAGTACTTCTGAAACATGTGTTTTACTATCTAAGAAGGGAGAAAAATAACAAAAAAAAAAAAAAAAAAAAAAAAAGAAAAGAAAAGACGGCATCATTTTCTATTGGGAGGATCATGCATTTGAATTAATAATTTAAGTACTTTATACACATTTCAATCCTCAAAAGATTTATTCTAATAATTACCGATACTTACTCAAACATTTCATAATTCTGTCTAAAATAAAAAAGATAATAGTTTAAATGACTAGTTTAATAGATATACTTTTCTTTGTATAAAAATAAGGTATATAACTAATTTTTTCAGTGGTTTAAATGCTTAAATAAAACTTTTTTATTTCACTTCCTTTTCAGGGAACTGTATTTTAAGTAATTAGAATTTTTTCCCCTTAAAATAAAATTAAAATAGTTTTAAAGTCATTTGAAATTAATATGCATAATATTGTAATGAAGTGTTTTTTTAACACCATACTTTTTTATCCTGCAATCTCACTATTTTTTAGCCATCTCTTTTATTTATCTTGCTGGCTCAGTAATATTTTAAATATAAAAAACTAGTTAAACTTAATTTTTCGAGAAATTTCCTCTTTTTTTCTCTATATTTTATTTTTTGTAGCTCTTTAAAATGTAATTTTAATATTTGTATTTTAAAATAAAAAAGCCCTATAAATCATTAAGATTTTGTATGTTATTTGTGTTAAAATGAACTTAATAATTTGTAAAACGAATTGTGAAATATTTACACAAAAACTTGCAGAAGGGAATTCTTTTAAAAATTACAGCGATTATTCAAAAATATTCCATAATTTAAAAAAAATTAGCAGTTTTTCTTTTACATTCATTGGATTATTAGGTACAGTTGCCCAACATTTCGCAAACCTAGACGATTTTTGCAATTTTATTGCAGTTGGAAAAATTGGGTGTCAATTTTGATGGCTCAAAAGAAACTCAATTTTGGTATTAAAAATTAATTAACTCTGTTAATCAATTCCTAAAATAATTTTTCACATTTCGGAATCTGATTTTTTCCCCCACATCTTTACATTAGCTTAAATTTCAAATTACATAAAATTTTCATGAAAAGTTGAGTTATGAGAATTTAAAAAAAAATTTCCCTAATAATAGATAAACGTTTCAGACTTTTAAAACTAGAAAATTTTCTACTTAATATTTTTCAAAGACATTTATATTAATCTATAGATATCCCTTCCCCCATTTTAAAAAAAAATATTGAGAAAAAAATACACTTGTATAAATGTTGTGTAGCACAAAATATGCTAAATAATATTTTCATTTCACTATTCTTAAGCAGGTGAATAAAAATAGTCGCATTATTAGTAGTTTAAAAAGAACTAAATTGGGTTGGAAATGAATTATTTAATTCCAAAAAATTAATTTTTCCTAATTAAACTCTAATTATTTTAGGAAAATAAATTGCGAATGGGGTTCAAAAAGATTCTATTTCAAGAATTTCGTTCGAATTCGATTATTTTTTTCAGATATTTCAGGGAGCGAGAGTGATAGAATATTTACGTCGCACTGTTCAGCTACACGAGAGCTTTTGGTGACGGACCTCGTAATTTTAAACCATGGTCAAGTGACGACACCTGAGCTGGCACCCCCTCTCCTAACTACCACACCACACCAACGGGAGGACGTTTAAGCTCTCAACAGAATTAACGGGCATCGCTCCCCTACACGGCGGGTCTTCAGGGGCACTGAGCTCGAACTCATGACACGCCAGCCATGCGAGTCCGATACCTTGACCACTTAGCTACCGCGGCCACCAGATATTTTAAGAAAAATTAAGATGGTTGTGTCACATTTGTTTGGGTAAATGATGGTAAAATATTTAGAATTTTTTATCTCTTGCTAAATTTTTATAAGAATTATTATTTTAAATATTAATATTTTATTTATTTTTTATTAAAAACTTTTCCTATTTTATTTTTAATAAAATTTAAAGTATTATAATAATCAAAGTGGTTATTCAAAATGTTCATATATTTAAAGTATTTATACTTTTAAACATATCTTGTTAAGTGGTAAAGTTTGTACAAAGCTCTTAAATTCTGTAAAGTCGGAAGTTGAAACTTTTGTTTCGAACATTTCCAAAATAGCTGGAAGTTATGAGAGTAAATTATGAAATGAGAAGTTTCCCAATTTTAAAATTCCAGTATCTTAAATAAGTGTGGCCGCGGTAGCCAAGTGGTCAAGGTATCGGATCATGGCTGGCGTGTCATGAGTTCGAACGCAGTGCCACTGAAGACCCGCCGTGTAGGGGACGATGCACGTTAAATCTGCCGAGAGCTCAAACGTCCTCCCGTTGGTTTGGTAGTTAGGAGAGGGGTGTGCCAGCTCAGGTGTCGTCCGCGTCACTTGACCATGGTACAAAATTACAAGGTCCGTCGACAAAAGCCCTCGGGTAGCTGAACAGTGCGACGTTAATATTCATTCACGCAAACATTAAATAATTTTTATTCCAACCATCCGGTTAGTGACGTTGACTGATGTGCCGTAGGGTCTGGGTTTGAATCCTGGGAACGGCATAGATTTTTGTTGTTGTTGCTGATGCCACTCGATCAGTAGTGCTAGATTGAGGCCCACGAAATTCATCATGGCAAAGGGATAGATTATACACCTGTCGTTAGGTTTAGTTTTGAGTACCATACAAGTGACAGAACGATTTGGCTCGGATCCATCCCAATTTTGAGAGAGAACATTCTAAAGAGGGTAAGGGGTCTCCCAAGTTTTTTCCCCTTCCACCAATCATACGAGAGGACTTATGGCTCAATGGCTATTTAAGTACCTTCATGCTGCGAAGGCAGGGGGGGGGGCGGTACTCTAAATAGGCGTGGAGAGATGCCGAAGCATGGGTGTTTTATACATATACAAACACCTATGCCTTCGCCTGGCACAGACCAGAGGGGTGACATGGATGTTTGTAAATGTATGCTGCCTGTGTGGCATTTGGGCACTTCAAAAAGTCGACGAGACGAAAGTCCTCTCGAGAGGTTGGTGGAAGGAGAAGAGAGGTGGGAGGCCTCTGATCCCCAGGGTGTTCTCCCTCAAAATTGAGGTGGAACCGAGCCAAATTGCACAATCACCTGAATGTTGCTTAAAGCTACGGATAACGACAGGCGTACAATCGAGTCCTTTGTCATCATGAATTTCGTGGGCCTCGATCTAACAGTTTCAGACAGGTGGCATCAGAAATAACAACAACAAACATTTTTATATAAATTTCATTTTTCTAGATTTTTCTGGACTTGAAAAAAATATTACATTTTTAAAAAATCGTTAGTGGGAAGTGAAAATGTCCGAGATACTCATTTAACATTAAAAAATGAATTAATCTCTCACAATCCAGGACTTTTAAGCAGAATTTTACGAAATGTGAAGCTTGGGCTTTTTTTTTATAATGAAAAATAAATAACAGGACAAAATTGTTATTTGTAAAGAACCAAAGGCCATAAAGCTAGAGCATCCTTCCTGCAAGTTAAGTTTTTATTCTGATTATTTAGTAGTTAAACACACACACACACACACCACACACACACACACACACACACACACACACACACCACACACACACACACACACACACACACACACACACACACACACACACACACCACACACACACACACACCACACACACACACACACACACACACACACACACACACACACACACACACACACACACACACACACCACACACACACACACACACACACACACACACACACACACACACACATTTTAAAAATGTTTACCTTTCGTATAATTCTAACACATAAATTTAAAATTTTATGTGTTCAGATTTAAATACGAATTTCTAGAGAATTTTCAAGACCCAATTTTAATTTAGAATTGTCAATTTTAAAAGTGTTCAATAAAGAGGATTGGAAAATCTCTTACCGGATGATCCTGGATCAATCTTTTCTGAAAATGGATTTAAAGAAGATATTAGATTAAATAAAGTAAAACTAACCAATAATTTTTATCACCTCTTTTGTAATTTAAAAATAAAATTAATATTGTTAAGATATGTTAAATAAGTTAAACTTTGAAGAATATCAA
This sequence comes from Trichonephila clavata, assembly GCA_019973975.1. Classification (NCBI taxonomy): domain Eukaryota; kingdom Metazoa; phylum Arthropoda; class Arachnida; order Araneae; family Nephilidae; genus Trichonephila; species Trichonephila clavata. The sequence goes on from BMAO01015866.1 coordinate 64,481, forward strand.
ACTTTTAAGGAATATATTATTATATTTAAATATATAAAGTAATTTTATGTTCTAAAATGATAAACAGAAACGCATTTTCTGCTTTTTGCATATTATGAATCCGAATCCGAATCAACTAATTTATTTCGGAAAATGCTATAAAGATACTTTTTGACGATATCTATGTATGTAAAACAACAAAATAGCTTCCTCTTAAAAGTAAAAAAAGTAAATCAAATTATAAAAGGAGGCAAATTTAATAAAAAATTATTTAATTAATTTCAAACATTTTACTAATTTATGATAAGGAAAATTATTTCAAAGAAGAGAGAGAGAGAGAGCAATTTCTTAAAATAAAAGATTAACTATTTGAGTAGGCATGTATTTAATAAATGTATATATTAAATCTGATACATTTGTTTTTTTAAATTAATTATTTATACACCTTGAATTATTAAAAATAGTTCAAAATCGATATTAAATAAAAAAAATGCATATGCCCTGTTTTTTTTAAATAAAAAAAAAGGATTGTTTTGTTTTTGTTATTTGGAAATTAATAAAAGCTTCTACATAAAAAAAGTCATGTATTTTAAACTGTTAATTAACGTGACAGTTTCGGATGCAAAAGAAAATTAATCAAATTTAATATCTGGAGAAATTTTCCCTTTCAACTTATATAAAAAATTATTTTAAGTCTTTGAATACACTTCTTTGTAACAATAAACATATTTATGAAAGAAGAATTTTCAAGTAACAATTTCGTATTTATATACATTCTAAGTCTCTTTTTCTCTCTCTCTCTCACACACACACACCACGCACGCACATATACGCGTGCGCAAGCTTGTACACACTAAATGCTGCTTGAAATGCAACATTTAGTGTGTTTCTAAATTAACAGACTATATATAACACAAATCTTCTTTCAAGTCATTCGTCCGAACTCATAAGAATTAATCAGTTAATATTGTTACGAATTTTTTGTATAAAATAATGTAAATAATTTGTCTTTGAATGTGCAATGCCTTTATATTACTCTATGCTATATTTATTTCATGTTAAAATTGTAATATTCACAAGCAATACCGTCCCTTACGTTATAATGGCGATTCAATGGGAACTTGGCGAAATATTGGCGATAGAGCCAAGTTGGCATCATTTTTGGCGACCAAGTTGGCGACCGATTTGGCGACCATGTTGGCGAGTTCGGGACCCTCTGGATTCTTCTAGAAATTAGTAGAGAAATCCATTAATTTCACGATCTGTGACGCAAGCTCATCTTTCCAGAAATTTCGGCCCCTGCTATAAATAGAGCGATACTCGCCGCAACAGTCAGTCTGGTTTCAACCAGCGAGTAGTGAGCATTGTTTTGATTAGCGATTAGTAGACTTGCCTTGAACTTGATCAGCTCGGCTGTGCTTGTGAATAGTCATTTACATACGTGTATTTTAGACACTGCTTATTGTGTCTGAGTGCTGTTGAAGGAGTGAAATCCTTCTGTTATTTATTCTGTGAATTTTGCTGCTGAATCCTGTATTTCAAGGATTGATTTTCGACAATAAATACTCATCGCTCTTAAAGAATTGCCTTGTTATTTACGACTGATTTTGCATAAAATCCTCGAACCCCGATCTACGTAACAATATACAAAAATTGCACTTACCTAGAAAATTGAAGAAACCCTCTAAGGAATAAAATTAAAAAATATTTATTTATTTTCAATAATATCTGTATTTGAAGGAAATAATGAGGTCCTTTGATTAATAAACATATATGTAACTCTTTATTTTACGACAATTTGTATGATCAACATTTATAGCTCTTCTTTCTTTGGTACAAAAAAACATAAATTCTATGAGAGACAAAAATAGTCATAAATTTTATCAATATTATATAATAACTAAGTGCTACATAGAGTCTAAAAATATCTTTTAATTAACTCAAATATTAAAATTTTTTTTTCTTTTTCTGCTTTAAGTTAGTAAACCTAGTTACTTTATTATGAGAAAATAAATAAGTGCAATCGTAATACAATTCAAATTTCACAATAGCCGTTCCATTATGCAGTAAAAATTCCTAATTGATAGAACACGCCAGGCACTTACTAGTAGAACTTTTCTTAAGAATTAACTGTGTCTACATACTCTAAGCGACTATGTATTTTATATATCAACAAGCCCTTACCAGCCCGTTTCACTGGGTGTTTCATGATGCTGAATTAATGTGTATATTGTTTATATATGTATATAAACAATTATTGATATCTAATTCCCGGCATCAAGATTTCCGTTGTATTGAAAAAAATTCTTATAGCCCCCATTTCTTGATTTAAACAGAACAGGACTCGAGAATTTCTAAAATTGAAGTAGAATTATTTTTTAAGCTCCCGTAACCCTTTTCACCAAAATGAATTTCCGCAAAATCCATTTTTAGTGGACCTCTTCTCAACAAAATGAACATGCTAATCAAATTACCGAATTTCAATTCTGTTGGTCTAATTGTTCCCAGAATATAGTGATAATTTCTCTCCTTTATATATATAGGTTCTATTCAATTTTATTACGGTATATTTTTCTGTTCTTCACAGTAAATTACTCTCAGTTACGGAGGTATACAAAGTGTGACAATTAAATTTCTGGACTGCGCATGCCTTAGCCGTTAGGCTTGGTGTGAAGGAACGAGAATGGAATATAGTTGACCTTGGTCCTTCTGAAGCTGGTGGCACGTTATTCCTCCTCCCCCTATCTAGTTCAGTTTTCATCCTTGTTGGAGTAAGACATTCTTAAGTTACACAATGAACAAGAATGCGTCTGCTTGTTCTTGAAACTGAGTCAGTGTGTCAAGCTGTCTCCACCACCCCTTCCCTTGCGTTCGCAGGTTTAGGCTGTTGCCATTTTCCTCATGCTTCTTTCTCCAGGCTTGGCCCCTCTTCTCCAAACGTCCCGTTATATTCGCTCCGGCCGGCTTTACCTTCATCCGCCTCCCTAAGGAGTCGTCTTATGCTTGATTCTATAATTCTTCTCCTCCATACTGGGCATAAGCGACCCTCGCTGGCGCCCGATTCATCTAATTTTCGTTTCGACGTTGTGTCGAAGTGCCGCGATCATGATAAATTTAAAAATCAAGCTGCAAATAAATTTGAAATTCCTCGTGATGTTAAAAAAACCCTACTGAAATTTTTAAAATTATCAAAAAAGGTGTTTGGGAAACAGTTGCTCGTAACATAGTCAAATTTTTGAATGGCACAGACGATTTTCGGAAGATCGGAAGGTTGCTGACGATGACGAGCATTCTGGTCGATCTATGACATCAAGAACCGGCCATGCTAATCAAATTTGTTTAAAATTAATGACATCATCATGACTGAATAGGCATCTCAAGGCCAAACGGTAAAACATTAATACTACATTGAGGTCTTCAGAAAACTTAGACAACAACACGTGGCGCAAAATCCAACAACACGTGGATTTTGCGCCAAGACAGCCCCCGGTGCCCATTTCACTCTCTGTAAAACAGTTTTTGGCTGACAAAGGCATTACTGTGCTCAAGCATCCACCGTACTCATTAAGTCTCACTCCATACGACTTTTATCTATTTTTAAAGAGAAAAATGCATTGATAGGAACACATTTTTAATCTGTAGAAGAGGTGAAGGCACAAACGGCAGAATTATTGAAGATGGTGTCACCTAATGAGCCGCAGCACTACTTTGAACGGTGGAAAACTCGTATTCAGCTATGTAATTGATGGGGAAGGAGAGTACGTTGAAAGGGATTAAAAGGTATTCGTTCATTATTT